>NDXB01021635.1:0-47565 GCA_002631895.1 Agapornis roseicollis | reverse complement strand
ATGCTAAAAGCTTTTCTATTTTTTGTTGTTAAAATAAAAAAAAAAAAAAAGTCAAAACCCAATGCAGTAGCAATTCCAATATGTTCAAAAAATCTCAGACGCAAAAGACTAAAGCTCAACGCTGCTTCTACTACAGATAGATGCTTGTGTTTTATTTTAATATCTTGAAATGCTTCGTTATTGATTATGAGGCTGAAAAACGCCAATTCACATGGACACACTATTAAGATAAAAATAAAACTTGTTATAACTGCATATGTGACCCAGCAAGTGCAGCACAAAAATCCCACTATGGGGAGGACTTTCCCAGCAGCTGCTTTAGCCTCAAATTCTACTTTCCTTCGCCCTTTCCACCTGACTCCCAGTCATTTACCAGAGACTGCATGTGTCTGAATGAACACTGAGCTTTCTGGCAAGATCTCAGAAATATTTTCATTGTCCTTCTGGTCCTGGAGCTTTAACCACACATGATTATTTCCTCCTTACCTCAACCCAATCTTCACAGGGGTTCAGCAAGTCTGTTTCCCTGTTCAGATGCATCTAAACAGCAGAACTATGCAGCCAGAGCTGAAATAACTCTGAACAAAGAAGCCCACAAATTACAAACACTATGCACATTTCAGTGTGGTGTTACAGCCTTAGGTAGGATCAATTATTTACGTGGCTGTAGCGACTGGACTAGCTTAAAAATACATGGCATTGGCCAGACCCAAGCAGATATATCCTTTTCCCACTCCTGCCAGTTGCTTTCTTAACTTCTTTACTCTTAGGTCTTTCTCTCTTGTCAGTCTACCAGGCACTCTGGTTCTTTCTTCTTCATTTTGGTGGTCTCCTGCATGGAGGATCACAGTACAACCACCACCATATCCACAAAAGGCACACCACAGATTTCCTTCACCATCCAGCTTTCTGCTCCCTTATGGTGTTTACATTTCTAATGCCTCCTGTGGCAGGCTCCCCTTCGAATTTAAATGCAGCATGTCAAAAGCTGAACTCATCTCTGTTTCTAAAACACTCCTCTGCTTCTTTCTCCTAAGCTACCAAGAGTTAATAGCCACCTTGACAGCTGCAGAGGCTCACAACTTTGTCATCTTCAGATTCTCTCTTTCCTTCCACAGATATTCTACCAATCAAACAGGCTAGTTTCATCTCTACAATGTCATAAAAAGTCTGGCTGTTTCTTTCCATCTGTGTTGCTGAAATACTTGATCATTCAAACCTTCTTACTGCAGTCTCCTCCCCCCTAGCCCTCCTGACATTCACTCCTCACTCTTCACATCAGTGCAGAACTCTGGTTCAAAATATAGCTCTTAAATCTAGTATTTAATCAGTATTTGACCCCTCCTAAGTTCCCCCATTAGTTTCCTATTATTTCTTCTTAAAACATTCAGATTAATTGGTTTTGGTTTTCACGTCATCCACAGTTTCTCCCTGAAAACATACCAGACTGGGTTGGTTCATCTTGAGGAGGACATATGGTCCCCAGTTCTTTTGTAAACTCACGCAGTTTACTCTTGCTCAATCGCTATAGGTCATCACCTTTCTCTCACTTTTATCATGGCTGGGATTCCCTAGGAGTCTCACTTTCTCAGGAAGGAATTTCTTTTCAAGAACAATTTTACAAATTCTAGAGAAGAAACACTGATGAGAACACAGAACCTCTAAAAACCTCCCAGCTGAACTGCTGGTGCCTACAAACAACTCCTTTGATTATTATAACCTGTTGCTTCCATCTCTGTGGCTTTGGAGAGATTTTCAATGGTGTGGGATAGAAATTCCCATTCTGTGCTGCTACACAGATAAATATTATTAACAATTGCTGTCTGCTGGGAAGACTCTCAATCTAAACAAAAAACAAGCTTATGAAAAGAACAGATGTATAAAGCTTGTGTACAACCAAAATGCGAGATACATTCTGAAAAGAGAATCACTAAGAATGGTAACCTATTGTTCACAGCTTTGCATATTGATCATCAGCAGATTTTCTTGTCGACTACAATTGCCTTTTTTGGATTCTGATGTCATCCCATGTTCCTTCTGGCTCAGACATCACGCCCTCACAAGTAAAGACTTTGCACTTCAAACTTTGATTCTGCTAGTGATACGTGAAACAGAATACTTATCCTTTTGTCAGACTTCAGTGTCAGTCCCCTCCTCTTCCAACAGCCCTATTCATGCCAGAGAGTTAAGAAGAATAATGAAAATAGACATAAAGCTTAAGATACATGAGAGTTGTTGAAGTCAACCTCCTAATTATTCAGTGTTTTGACTACTCTTCCATGTTAAGCCCTATTTCTTTAAATGGTATGAACACAAATGCATGTGCAATGCACAGGTGTGAGCGTGTGCCTCCAGCATTCCTAAAGAGCCCCATTTAAATGCAGACTAGTATACACATGCACCTTCATCTTATGAACAGTAATGACTACTAAAAACGTGCAAATGCGGCACATAAACATGCATGTCTGGTTTTGACAGTATCTCTACAGCGTTCAAAAGTTGACAGGACAATTTTAAGGATTTCTATTGATGATATATAGAAGAAGGTCAGGTGAAACATTAACGTAACACAAGCCGTTTGACTGCACAGGACATACCAACCAAAAGCTACAATGCAAATTCATGTATCGCTGTCCTAATGAATGTCATTCAAAGTGAACTATCTTGCAACTGAATTTCTTAGTTGACTAGTTAAATGTATCTTTGCCTAAGCAATGATTCTGGTTTTGTATGTTTCTAGCTTGTCTACAATACAACATGCTAAGAAACACCAATACCCTCCTAAAGCTAACATTAAGTACTCAGTCTGAGAAGTAACCACATGGTCATACAGACTAATCTTCAAGTGACCATTAAATTTCATTGAAATACCATATATTAATTGCAAAGATCTACTTAAACAGAAACACTTTAATCCTCAATAGAGTAAACAGGTACCAGAGGTGGGGATGACAGCACCCAGAGTCCCTACAACACTCCAATAACAGCAAGAAAATGATTTGGAGAACTTTGTCTAAAACCTAGTAAGTCCAGAGATGCAAACCCAACAAATAGCCACAAAAGAAATCCAAACACAAGCCTGCAGGCTGGGCAGGGAGGATGGAAAGCTTTTGTCCACTGCAGGCAATGGCTAAAGCTGTGAAGCAAACCTTTTATCATAGCTAGTGGTTATCAGAAACTGCAAATGGTACTGTTCACAGTCACACGAGTGAACCTGCTCTCTCCAAAGCTTCTGAAAGAAGCAAATAAGCAAGGGAAGGCAAAGGTCTGAATGTGGGAGTGGATCATGTATTACTCAGAAATATTCCCCACAAAGCCCTCCTCACTGACACACGATTGTTTTTAGACGGAAACCTTGAATCTTTTCTGACATATGGGAATGAATTTCAAAGGCATAAAAAGACATTTTGTCTGCCAAATGTCTTTTGCCTCAGCTACAAGTTTGGTGTAAAAGTATAAACTGCTTTCTTTTTAAATAACATAAACATTACTTTGAGTCCAAGTGAAATAATTCTTATACCTTATGAGAGTATTAGTTGTTCCCTACATTATAATGAGAAAGTGTGGCTGTTCTGCTTTGTACAATGCCGTACCTCAACATGACACCAAAGCCTTTCTTCTTTTTCTTTTCTTGATCTTCATTTTCTTCCTTCCTTTTTTTCTCTTTGATTTTAGATTTGCCCTTTTCCTTTTTCTTCTCTTTTTCTCTATTTTTTTTGTCTTTTTTTGCTTTGGTTTCTGTATCTTCTATTTCAGGGTTCTCTGGATGGGCAGATTCCGTGTTTTGAGCTTCCTGACCAGAGTGAGAGCTCTTATCAGAGAAACCATCTGCACAGGATGAAAAAGAAGAAGCAGTGAGGATGGCTAGGGGCCACCAAAGTGCAAACACGTGGAATACAGCACAAGTGTCTACAAAGTGCTCAAATGACTCACAACACTTACTCATCTAATTAAATAATTTAAAAAGCAGACTAAACGTATCTAGTAAATTCAAGCAGATTTCTATTGCAAATTAAATACAGAGTTATTTTAGTGACTTGTTTTCTAGTTACTATTCTTGAGACAAAAAATCCTGACATGGTAAAACACTATTCTGTTTGAAATCTAGATTGTTAACCTCCATCAGCTTGAGAAAACTGACATTCTGGGATGCAAACATTGAGAGCTTACTTCAACAAGAGATTCTGGCAACTGACATAACCAACCTACGTAACAAAATCTTTCTATTTTAATGGCTGAACAAGAAATAGATGAACTGCTCTGTCTGGTTAGAGAAGAGCTGTGTTGTTTCTATTTGGGGGCTCAGGATCCAAGCACAGTTTTATATTCCATGTTAAAGGAGACATATTTCCAGACTGGGGTCTGTAAGCCCATGGTGACAGAATGAACAGCAGGGTGCTATCAATACACTCTGCCTTGTCTATAACAGGAAACAAATTTCCTGGTTGGAGAAGGGGGAATTGTAGACAGCTCTGTAAAACAAGCAAGATAATTTTTAATGTAATCTGAAGAAGGCAGCTGCTCCTTGAAGTTGAAAAATATAATTATTTAAGGATTGAGTTCTAAATCCTCTAACCCACCCCCGCCCCGAAGGAGATCAGTGAAAGACTTTACACTAAACCCTGTCAAGGTTGGATGGGGTACTGTGAAGACAGCTCTATTCACTGCAAGACATGAACAGCTTTTAAAATATGATCAACTTCAATTGGACTAAATAATTTGCTCATGTGCTTTACAAAGTTGGCCCTCAGCAGTTCAAAGTGAAGGTGGCTCCTTCCATAAGTGCTATTAGTAACATACCCTCCTCTCCATCTTCAGGTCCATCATAAGACTTGTCAATGGCAGCTCGGAAACTCTCATTACACCCCCGACCACGGACCACATGAGGCCTGGGTCTGTGAAAAGGGAGTTCATTCTTCCTAACTTCAGCCACAGCAGTCTGAAGACTCTCAAGAGAACTGGACTTCTTCAATCCCAGAGTAGGACCAAAATCTCTGCCAGAAGAGTCTGGAAAACAAATAGTTTTTATACCAAAACCACACAGAGATATGAAACTAGTCAGACTTACATTTAATTGTGTACTTTATTACTTGGGGCCTTTGAAATAGTATGCAATCAATGTAATTTGTTCTAAAGATAACATCAAGCTATACCTAGCTCAGTAAGTAGATATGCCTGCTCATACTTGGAGGGAATGGCACATAATTTACAGACCTAACAACAGTGATGGGCAGGCAATAGGTGGCTCACTCTGCATCATTTTGAAGCCTGCACCAGTGGTAAGGATGGGGTTACTTCTTCCCCCTTTGACAGCAATGTGTCAATGTGCTAAAGGTCTCAAGGAGAACATTATCCTTAGACTCACAAAACCAAACACTGCTACACAACAACAGTTTTGGGTTTTAGAATGAATCAGGTGGTTTGAACAGTTAATATTTTCAAACACTTTTATCCTGTGAGAAGATATTATTAGTTCTCTCCCAGTCTGATCCAACCTTTTTCTTCAAGCTAAAACTAGAGCTATGGTATCAACATACACAGCAGGTTTGTCAAGAAACAAGTATTTCCAGCAAAGTGCTGCTTAACATAAATGATGCTGCTGCCTTTCCTTGTTTATAGGCGTAAGAGAGCACTTCATACAAAAAAAGAGCAAATATAATCCCAAGACTCCCAAATCTTTCCTCTCTTCAAATGCTTGACTATCTGACCTTAGAAAGGCATTACACATTACTACACTGTGGCAGCAGTAGTATTGATGAGTTTTAATATAATGCTAGTAGAATAGGTAAAGGAAAAGAGTTCAGTGAATACATGCATATCAATAAGTGAAGAAATTCATACCTTGATCTAAAAGCCTTTGCATTATCTGTTTACTTTTTATATGGGAACAGTGAATGTGACATACAGGCACCGAGGAAGAGACTGCCTTACAGTATGCCTTCTGTTTTTGAGACAACTTTTAAGTGATACTAATGCAAGCAACAGGATAATATAAGAACAGAAGGCCTTCACATACATGTCCGTATACTTTCATGCCTGAAGAGATTCAAGGCTCACAGAAAAGACAAGATAAGTTAGTACTATTTGCTGTGATTTTAGCAATCCTAGAGCGCAGGTATTTCTGTTCCAAACCAGTGTTACTAGTGAATTCTTAAAAGGAAAAAAGCTAAGAATTGGCACCAAATAGAGACTCATCAGTAGTGCCTGCACAAAGCAATTTACACTTCCACTACCTGCAGACTGATATGTAGCAGAATATATCTGTGTGGTGTGGAGACAAACAAGTTTAAGGAAAACCTGATTGCTAGGTCATACACTGTAACCTTCTTTGTTCACTAACTGTCATTCTGGAGACTACCATTATTGCCAAATTAGCAAGTGCTAAAACAGAGTTAGAGCAATGACTTGCATACAACATTAAGGTGCTTAAAATCCCTTAGAACTTGTGCTTTAGTGAGAGGCACTGTGATGCTTATCTCAGGCTGAGAAGGAGCAAAACCAAGGGAAGCATAACCATGGTGAAAAGCAGCAAAGTGAAAGCCACTCTGATCAGTAGTGTAAAAGCTGGCTCAAGGTCATTTCACTGCCTAACATCAAAGCATATTGTTACCTTAACAGACAGTAAAAAATGGCAAAGATTAACTGTATTTCTCCCTCACTAGCAAAGAAAGTTAAACTTCACCTGTGTTCCACCATTTAAAAGGTGTCCTTATTTATTCAAAAATCTAATGAGAGCCTTTAGTGGCAGATTAGTATCAAGCATTTAGCTGCCTTTTTCTAAGACTGTAATAATTCAGCCTGAAATTTCACTGGCAACACTGGAAGTTTCTCACTACTACCATCAAAACCTACGTGTGAAGAAGCATCTGAACCCAGGTAAAAAATAACTCGATTTTTGGTTTTTTTATTGATGTTTCTGTAGTAGCAGTGCAACCTCATTAAGAAGGGAGCATCGAAGAGTTTACATCCTTGCACATTCTCACCAGTGAGAAGTTCATATTCTTGCGATTCAGCTTTTATTCCTTTTTTGTTACATTATAAGGCTGTAACAATCACACACTAATGCACAACTAAAGATACAGGAGCTGAAGAGCTTCCAAAAGCAGGGAGACTAGTCCCCTTGCTTTCCCAGCCAGCATCTATTACTGGATGCACAAGACCCCACAATGAAAAACTACCAGATCCCACCCAGAGAAAATCCTCCCCTGCTTCAGTTCCTTTTCCACTTCCACAGACATTTAGGACTGCCATAAGCTGAATTTTTCCTCATGGGTTAAAAGAAACCCCACCAAACCAAACCCCTCATAAATAAACCACAAAACCTCCATCTCATCTTTTACAAGTTATTAACAGGCATTTCTGGAAGTGCTTGTTGTGTGTATGTGTACATATCTAGCCCTCCCCATATTTTGAATACAAGAATATAGTTTGGTAAAGAGAAAATTAATTGTTCACTTGTAAAAATGTTTCCTTCTATGGATTTTAAATTCTTGAGCCCTCATTTTAAGGCTTCTTTGTAGCACAATGATAAAAAGTCAACTCAAGTATCCACTTTATTTTTTTTTTAGGAAATGCTTTCTGAATTACTTTAAGCATCGCTACTGAATTTAGGAGAGAAAACAACTGACATCAGTAGCTGCCTACAACTGGTTGAAACCAACTTGCTGGTTCCTAAGATGATATGTGTAACTGATCATCCTCTAAGATGGCTATTACACATACCTTAGTTTTTTGCTCAATGCCAATACAGCTAGCACAGATATTTTTTTCTTGATACATTAATAAAAGTAAACCTTCTTTCTATTCTTTTATTATTATTACTATTAGTTTCAGGACTTTCCAGGCTTCTCTTTTCCCACATCTGCACACTCCTTTCTTCCTCTTTTTTTTTAGCAGAAGGAAACATGTCAAAAGCAAGCTGTCAGTCATGAAAATCAAAGAGAAACAAATGACACAGCATTGTGGGTAATGCAAGCCACCCCAAAGGCATGCGTAGAGAGAGAAGCCATGAATCACTGCCACTCTAAATGAAATACTGCTCCGAAGACACCCTAAAGAGTAAGCATTTTATATATTTATCATTCATTTTACTTTTAGATAACGATTATTCTTGAAAACCAAAACTGTAGGAATATACCTAAAGGATAATATTTAGAAGCACATATTTGTGTGAGCTAGACTAATTTACTATTTACTTTTTGAAAAATACAGTGAGGTAAAAAGCAGTTATAAAGAAAAAAGAAGGGAAAGTGTCACTGAGACCGAGAAATTAGAATAAAGACAAAATTGCAGTAGATTATAAATAGTCTGTCTCTGTATTTACTGGAGCCCTAAACACACACATTCCTGGTTCTGACTGCATTGCACATGATGGAGGTGCATGTGTTGCTAGGGAAGAGAAACAGTTATGAAAACAATTCATCTTCTGCCCTGTGGATACTGGGACACTGGAGATAGCCCTCGAGCACTTTTAGCAGGCAAACAACTATTTGCTCATGAAACATGAAGGCTGAATTCTTTTGTGGTAGGACTCAGAGTTAGATATGCAAATAGCTTGGTTTTTATATCCAGATGCTTCCTCAATAATCAATTGATTAAAGGCAGAGAATGGTTTAGGAAAGAGGAATTTAAAAGTCATTACATCATGTAGCTTGTGATTTTCAAATGAAGAGCTTTAACAGGACATTTCTGTAGAATAACCTTAGATCATACTGTAGCCTTTTCTTCAAGACTAGTCTACAGAGCTAGTCTAGAAAAGACTATGAAGGGTTTGATAAAAAGCAAGAGAAAAATCACTACCTTGCCCTCACATATTAAAGACAACATGTATCATTTTGCTCATTTTATACATCAAACTAAGCATTCCAAATTAGAAGCAGGAATACTGAACACAGAACAACCCCACACCTGACACGAACAAAATAAAAAAATCTAAGAAAGAGAAATCAAAGCATGGGTGAATTTAACAAGTTCCCTGATTAAAAGAACCAGCTACAGTCTTCAGATTTACAGATATTTCAATCTATTTTACCACATATAATGATTGCAATTTAGCCCATATTTGCACAGACTGCAATTTCAACTATGAATAATGGCAGTTCGCAATTTGTAGCCCAGAAGGTATGCTGAGCTTTAGCCAACTGAGGAGGAAATGCTTGCGATAAGGCAGCTATTAAGCAAATGCACTACTGTTGTCTTAGAAATGTAGGCTGCTGTCACCATTTTCTATAGTCTTATCACTAACAAAAAACAACACTGTAAAAGAAGATGAGAATGTTTCAAAAAGAATAATACTTACAGCATCAAAGGTCTCAAAATACTAACAGTTTTCACAGTGCAACAACATAAAGACTAAGAATCAGGAGCATAAGAAGAGATCCAAGCAAAAGCAGTCAGAAATGGCACACACATTTCTAGGTTAATGCTGAAATTAGACAAAATGTACCCAAGCCCTGTCTTTGCATAAAAGAACGTCTGATGATATCTTAAAATAATTAGCTTTCTTCATTTAGTTTCACAGGTTTAACCTCTTGTACAACCTTTCACTTCACAGTATAGCTCTGCATTTAGTGAAAAGTTTTCCTAGGCATTTGAATCCCTCCTCCTCCCTCCAGCAGGCCAGTGTTCTCTCTCTACTTGGTTCAAACTGAAGCACTTGCCCTTCGAACAGGTCCCAGTATAAATTAAGCTACCTGACCTTCTACAAAGCAGGAGCTTTCTCCTCAAGGATATTTATATATATCAAATTGATTTTAGATAGAGCAGTTACAACCTGCTAGAGGAAAACAGCTATAGGAAAAGCAATACAGACAGGAAAATGTCCAGGTTTTAGAAAATATGATTCCCCAAGGATTTCAGGCACCTTGTAAATTGATCAGTCTGAAATTGAGTAGTAGTAAAAAATTCCAGAGCCCTGTGACTGCTTTACTTTTTACTTCCACACCCACCCTCCGATAAGGTCAAACATTTCAATCTGGCTTTAAAAGACTGGGAAATGTGACACTTTCTGAGATTAATTGATATAAATTACACTTCTCAAACTAAACCAACATTTTTGTTCCCAGGCCAAAGTTTAACACGAAGTGAGAGTCCCTGCACTAATATTTAAACAAAGTCAATTTAATGGTATGAGGTTAACATCTAGAGCGTTACCTTTGACCTATAGGATGAAGGAGGAAACTCCTTCAGTAGCAGAACAGAAAAAAGCAAGCCAATACTTACATTACTTCCATGGTTATGATCTATCTATTTTGTTAAGTCTTAAGCTTATTTTGAAATAAGCTGCTGAATAATAACTCAATCTTAGTCATCAAGCCTGAAATCGTATTTTAAAAAATGACTAATTTAAATCAGAAGTAACAAATCAAAAGGATGCAAAAAGTTCCTACTAAGCTTTCTGTTTCCTTTGCTAATTCAAAGTTCTTTTTTGCATTCTTTACACAGAAATACGAAAAGAAACTGTCTTATCAATAATTTTAGTCATAAGTTTTTTATTTTAAATTGCTATGTCCTCTTTATGCATCAGGTTTTGCCCTGAACACATTTTTACAAACATTCACATAAGCTGCATGTTAAAGATTGCTTTGAGCATAATTCAGGGATTATTTTAGGCTATAGCAACAACAAGGAAAATGATTATTGTAAAAGAAAGGCTAAACCAAGGCAACAAAGAAACACACATTTCAGTTTTGCCAATTTCACTTGCACTTAAAAATTAAATTATATACGCCACTTCCACTGCGTGTGCTTTTCCTTATCTGTGAGTGTTAAGACTAAGAAAAGAAGTTGGATTTTTAGGAGAACAACCCAGAAAAAGGATATCTTTTGCTAATAATGGCACCACTTTTGTACACCTGCCCACACTCTGATCAATGTATCCTACATGCTTGAGGTATTTATGAGCTATCTCTATTGCTAACCCCACCAGCACCAAACTGCCCAACAGCCACTCTAATTTAAGATGCTCTAAATATTGTTGCCATGGGTGACACATGAACATGGAGTAAGGCAAAGCTCTGCTAATAAAAAGGCTTTCACAGCATTTCAGTCCTTGCTCATAAGTAAAGTTAAAATTTATGGCTTTTAAAATACTGGATCTGAGAGAGGTCAGGTTAAATGGCTGCTAGTAATAAAAGGAATCAATATGCCACAGCATCTGAAGCAGCCAGCAAACTAAATAAACACTTCATCCAAATCCACTTGGCCCTGAATTAAAAGAACATAAAATACTGTATTTATTTTGTTTGCCCTCCCACCAGTCCATGGTTTGCATCCCTACATCCACTAGAATTCTACACAGAGCAAGCAACAAACATGTGGGCCAAGTAGCAATTAAACTGTATGTCAAGGCTAGGAGCAATTAACTGGGCATTAACCTTATCAGGAAAACACTTCTGGATTAACCAACTACAAACAGGCAAACATCTCAGTCTGGGAAGATTCTGCAACGTGTATTTACAAAAGCTTCAGAGGACTCAGACTTTCTGTCTCAGGCACAGAGTAAATGAGCCATTTTCAATAATAATCCTTTCTTTATAAACCTGGAACTAAACCAGAATCACCTTTTCCAGTGATTAGTGTGTCCTATTAGCACAGAAATGTAATACCACTTGTTCCTTACAGAACTTTAAAATAAAGTAGACCAAAAGAAGCAGTGAACTTGTATCATTTGCTCCTAATTCACATTTGGTTGAGCTTATAGATTGATTTCCAGAAGAAGTTACAGAAAACCTATTCTCTTCTATTTATTTGTACGTATTTAAATAGAAAGTGCATAGGTTAATTTTGAGCCTAAGAAATTAATGCACCTTTTGCTTGAAGTTGTCAGCAGATAACCTACAGCAAAGGCACATACACACCTGCAATCAATCTACCTACATATATATACACACGCAGGCCATTTGCAAAGGCACTGGTATTTTTGAAATTGCTTTGTTTGCAACTTTAATAGTATTTGTCTTGAAACAGATTTGAAAAGTTGATGTCAAAATCCAACTCTTAATGGGGATATGCAGAATTTTGTCAAACATACTAGTAACTAAGAGAAACAGTTATCTGGCACAGCTCTGACTCAAAATCCCTATAGAATTTGAAAGGATTATGTAGATTTTCAGCAAAAGTCCTCAGCAAAGGTTCCTTTTTATTTCCTAGTGAGATTTTTTAGATCATTTGAATGCTTAAGAATTTGATAACATTATTTTACTATAAATTCCTCACAGCTGAACCCACAGTCATCGTGATAGCAGATCTTTAACTTGGCTTTATTTTACATGGATCAACTGTCTATTTTTTTGTTACCTCCCCTAAACTATGCTTTGTACTGAAACTTCTTTGCTTGGTCTCGTATTCCAGAGATGATGATTATTTTTAGAAAAACAAAAAACCCTAAAGAACACGCATCCCTCTCGCCATATCTGAATAACTGACGAGTGGGAAAACTATATTCTTCCAGCAGGGTAATACTTTTTGTTTCCCTATTCACCAATAACTCAGAAAGGACTGAAAGCAAACCTTTCAAATTTTGTGTGCAAATATGCTGTGAACTAAGGCCTTACCTCAGCTTTTTAGGAAAGTTTAATTTTCACATGTCCAACATTCGTTGGATCTGGGTAAACTTGGCTATAAAGAGGAATGGAAATACATACGCACTCCCACAGGTACCTGAGCATAGAATGATATTCCATGTGCACATTTTCAGCAACTACAATGATCCCATCAACTGACACACCAGAAAGGAATATTCACACATGCTCCTTAGCCTATGTGTTCAAGTAAGTTGCAAAGCTTAGTAAGTAACTCATGAAGGCAGAGGGTCATGCAAGCAGAAAGAGCATATAAGAAAGATAAAAGACTTTAGTACTGAGAAGGTCTTAAAACATTAGAAGTATTTTCAGGGCTTTCTGCCACAAAACAGAATCCTTAGAAAAATCATGTCCAATTCATGGAATAAATGGCAAGGAATGTTCCTTCTAAACAGCTGCAGCAAAGGATTTTGTGAAACTGTTCTGCAGTGTGCAAAGTCACAGACTCACACCCAATGACATCTGGCTGTCTTCTGGGTTTTTAACAGACACGATTCACAACTGGATTGGAATCCAAGCCTTGCTTAAAAATAAAAGCAAAATATTACTTCAGTTTACTCGTTTGAGGCCTAGCCTGTATGATTTACTGCTTTACATTTGTTTGGGCATGAATAGTTCAACCCTTCCTTAAGAGGTCTGCAGCACCCTTGCTAGCTAAGTCATCATGTGTCATTTAAATGTAAAGGTTATTAAAAAGAAAAAATAAGGCAAGGATATGAATAAGATATCAAATAAAGCTGGCTTTGCAAATATGTATTTTTTGAAAACCTCATTACATTCTTAGGTGTTTAGCAAAAGTGCACGTAGCCTTCAATATCTCCCATGGAATGACGAACCTCCCCAAATCTCTAAGTTCTGTTTCCCCCGCAGCAAATTTTAGTATACTAAAGATGTTACTCTATTAATTACCAACTTACGTATTTAGAACCTTTTCAATATGCAGTTTTGATCTGCTACAATGTGTTCAAATGGCAAATTAGAAAAGCCAATGGAACTGCTGCATGGAATAATTTAGAATATGATTTAACTGTAGTAGCAAATGAACACAAACTTTTCTTTAGATTTTTCTTATCCATTTTTTGTGCCTATGTACAAATCACATTACCTTGTTCCCTTTCATTTGCCCAACAAATGAAGAGCATATACAAATATGTTTCAAACATAATATGGTACCAGACTGCAGAAATGTAGGGCCAAGAGAAAAAAGACTCATTCCAGTTCTTCTCGGCAACATCCCTTATCAACCATTGGGGACATTTGTGGAGCAGGTTATCAAAGCACTATCCTAAGTTATGATTAAAAAAATTCCAAATTTCTCCAGGTTTAACAGGATGGTAAGCAGCAGCCACAGTGATACCGGATACAGGTTAAGCAGAATTAAATTACATTTTAATACAGACAAATCCAAGACGGTTTATCTTAGAAAAAAAAAAAGGTTTCCTCTAAGTTTTGACTCAATGTTACTGGAAAACACATGATTCTGCTCAGTGACTCCATGCACTCTTGAAGCATAAACCAAAGTCTAGTTAGATCAGGATGCACTTGGATAATCAGACTTTTAAATCAACCATATCAGAAAACTGATAGATTACCATAAGTCAGGTGCAAAACTCAGTGCCAAATCTGATCTACTTCAGGTATTTGGTGGTAGGATTTTTAGATGAAATTTCAAAATCTGGTATTGCAAAGGCAACTGTTCTACAGGCACAGGCAGCTCTCACAGTGTTCTTTTTATACTTCCACAGCATTTAGAAAAAATAGCAAGTATTTACATATTTTTAAAAGAACACGTTTCCAAGTAACGTCTTTTATGTTATTCTTTTGTCTTATTTTAAATAACAGTTTCTTTCTCTGCTGATATTTTGCTCGGTCTTTTGTGAAGATTGATGGAATCCACCCAAAAAACGCTGGACAATGCTAACTTCTGAAATACTAACCTGCAGGTATGCAATTACAGCTTTGGTTTTGCCTGAGATTGACAGCTAACTTTAGTAGAGCCTGACCTGTAGCCAGAACACCTTCATGGAGACAAAGTAATTAGATTAATGTGCAAAGCAGGAGTTACTGCTGATCGTCAGCCAAACAGGAAATAACCCTGTGTACAAAGAAATGCTGTCAGATATATACAGCACTAATAAATAAACCCAAAATTTATTTTTGTAACCTTTTTCTGTTATGTCAATTTGAGAGTTCGCAGGTATAAAGTTTTCAGATCCTAATGGGATATTGCAAATGACACTGCTATTCAATACCCTGAATCATTTGCAACAATAAATGTCTTTCTAGTAATCTCATTTTGAATTTTATATTTGGCTTATTTAATACTAAAAGGAAGGCACATTGATCTCTCTTTGCTTTCAAAATCCAGGTATTGCCCATAAACATACAGTTTACTTACACATGAAGGCAAATATATTTGGCTATATATACACAGTTATAAAACATAAAGGTACAAAACTTCATTCTTTGCAATCAAGTTGCTTCCTAGTTGAATTTCTAAATGCTATGACAGTATAAAAATTAGATACTGCAACTTGTGTTAGTTACCCCTTGGTAGATACAAAAATAATGACTACCACTAATATTCTTGAAATTATAAGCTTGTGCTCCAACTACAATAAAAGCCAGTCTCATGAGCATGAAGAACAAATGCACACAAACATGTTAAACAATTTTGAGGATATTAAACAACTCTGCCAGATTTCTCTAGCAATATCAGAACATCTTCATTTGCCCTTTTACAGTCGCTAGTGCTGCAGTTTAACTTTTTCAAGTTGACTAACTGCGTAAGAAAATAGCTCATTGTTCACTTTGTATAATAATCTTTTAGCATTTATACTAGTATACTAACTTCTTCTTTCCTCTGTATCAACAGTGAACACTTACATCTGTATTCTGGCCCATATCTTATTTTTTGTCAAATATTTTTGCCTTATTTATTCCTTCTCTGACTGCAGGCCAGTATTTTCTCCACATTAAGAGGGAAATTTGGTTAATCTGTGAAAGGCATGCCATTCCATTTCCTCAAGATAATGCAAAACAAGCCATAATGTGGCTGAATACAGACTTACGGCAATCAATTACTTCAATATTAATGTAACTCTTCAAACTTCACGCATACTATCACATGGTTAATCAGAGCTGCTCAGAAGCTTTTTCCCTCAACCTTTAATGCTTACGTCAATCCTTCCACTGGATCATGATACATACTATGGAATTTACTTCAGAGCATAAAACTAGAAGTCAGAAATTGAAACACTGAGGTTAATGTTATTGGAATAAAAAAGTGAATAGTTCTTCTTCTATATGCCTAACTGGCCTCCCTGCAAAAGAGCAGCCTCACAGGAAGGAGCAGGAATCTATTAGTGGTGTTCGCATTTTGCTGTAAGAGAAAAAACAAGTAATGGATAATCAATCATAACTTCTTTTCATGGCAACAACCCTGATAAACAGTTATGTGACTAATTTTATTTAGTTTGGGTTTTTTTTGTTGTTGTGGATACTAAGAGTTTACAGTTTTCAAAGGGAAGCAAGAAAACTCAGGAGAAGCAAAATCTGTTGAAACTTAGCAGATGAGTACAACTCTTCTTGTCTTCAATCTTTAAGTCTCTGAATATTTGAAGGCAAAGAGAGCTTTTTGGAAATAAGATATAAAACTTGTCGTATCTTTATATTTCTCTTTGCGCACTGGCATTTGGTGGTATCGGAAAGAGAATATGGGCTATACAGACCTTTTGTCTGATCCAGCATGACCACTGTTATCTCCTTGTGATAGCATACAAATGAAAAGTGTCCAGAAGAAGGTGTCCAAAAACAATACCCCCTCCAAAATAAAGATGACATTGCTTCCTGTTCTTATCAATTCTTCATTACCTGTATTATGAATGCACACTTAACCTCTCTGATCATGGGCCAAAACTTCACTGCACTTGGCATTACAACTCAAAACAGAATTATATTCAGTACCTCTAATAGTTTTTGATCAAGACGACCTGTATTTCTGCAATACCACCTCAAATTTGGGTGGCTAGGCCCTAGATACGTGTTTCTGCAGTGATTTCCTCACAATTTGTATACACTTTGTAAAGTACAGTTCATCTCCTGCTACATTCCCTTTATACTCCTATGCCTCAGATGTTTTCTATTTTAAACAGAAAAAACAGATGTTTTGGCACATTATTAATTTACTCAGATTTCACATTGAGGTTGAACCTGAATTGTTAATGTAAGTACAGTATTTCAGATGAATGCTGCAAGCAGCAGCCTGTAACAGAGCTCATTAACAAGTTCTTTCCAATCTTTTAAAGACAACATTAGTGGTTCATTTCTTCTAAACAGCAATATAGAAGAGCTAAACACAGAATTTCCTTATGTTCTCTTGAACTGTTTTTGATACTTGTTTAAGTCAGTTCTGACAGTACGGTCCCTTCTTGCTTAGGTGCTGTTCACAGAATGGGTTAATTTTTCTCAAAATAGATTATAAAATATCCCAACCACCCTTAAATCTGCTTTAGCGCAGAAACCCTCTGATTCAGAGTTGGTGTTCTGTGGCAGCTTTAATATGGTTTTGCTGCTGACTCTGCCATTCTTCTATGTCTGCGCTCTTAGCCCTCAGAGAAGACTTAAATGATATTCCTGCATGCTAAGGCACATTACAGGCATACCACTTTCTAGTTCATTCAGTTTGAGCTAAACCAGCTACCCTGAGTAAGAACTAATGTTGCAATTGCCTTACACCATATGACTGTTAAATTTTAATCACTAGGTTTTCTTAGTCTGATTAAGCAATTAAACTGCTTAACTGGAAACTACAGGCAATTGATTCTCCAGAAGTTACCAAGAAATTCTATTTAAAGTTTAAGGACAGTTCCCTACCAATGATAACATCACATGAAAGCTCAAATTGCAAAAGCGTATTTCAGTATTAGTCGTTCAAGTATTGTTGGCTCTTTGTTGTTTATTGATTCTATTTACTTGAGCAGCCATTCCTGGTTTCCATTTTCTAAAAATCACTAACAAAATGGGCACTCTGTTCTGCTAATGAAAATTACAGTGCAAGTGAAGACTCTTCATACACTGTAAGCGTAACTCATCATTAAATTGAGGGAAGAGTTACTGCCTCTGTTTCTTTAGCTACCAAAACTTCCTTAATAATGCCAAAGTTTCCTTCATCCAGTTTGGAAATTAAAGTATTTGCTGTAGCAAGAGAGAAGCTAGACAGGAAAGAGGTGGATGTTTTAATGTACATTCATGTAGGTTTGAAGGAGTTAGTCTTGCGGGAGCACTTACTGTTGCTGAAGTTTGAGGAACACTGAATGAGCAGGACTACCTAACAAGGTAATTGGCTTCTCAGAACAAACAAGGGCAGATTTTGCTCTACATCTGATCATTTTATCATTTATTTTTCTCTAGGTGAGTATCAGGAGATTCTTGCATTCCCAGTTGACATGAACTACTAAACATAAAAAACAGCATCAGAACCTTGTCAAGACTCCCCTAAAAAAACCCCAAACATCAAAAAACCCCAACCCCAACCAACCAAAAAAACCCAAACACCAAAATCCCAAACAAAAAGATGGAAAAAGATTGTGTTGATTTGCACATATGGCACCAGGAAGATGGGGTTTTTTCCTTATCAAACACAAGTTAAGTGAACATGCTATTTTGGCTCGAAGCAATCAAGTATATATTCACATCTCTTACCACTAATAACATTCACTACCTACACATACTTTGTTGCTTTGGCATCTTGCAGGGTGAAGGAGCATTATAGAAGGCAGGTAAGCTAATCACAGACAAATACCACTGTGCTGAGAGGTGAGTGCTCAGGTCAGAATTTTAAAAGACTACTTCCACACCAGGAAAAATAAGGTAGAAAAGGCAAACGGAAACCAGGCAACCACAGACTCTAGATAGGGACAGGATTTTATAAAATATTTAGTACTTGCTCTCAGAAAATGAATGCTGTGAGGTTTCAGCTTCAATCTTGTGCCCTATAACTCATGGCTCCCCCCATTTTATTTATAATAGCTAAGATACTTAATCTTTTTATACTACCACTCTATATTGTTCCAAATCCTGAGGTTTAGGCCCAGCCAGCACTAGCTACTTAAATTCAAAGTGATTCCTTAAAGCATATGTGGTTTATAGAGTACAGCAGGATCTTTCTACATAGTGCTTGCTATATTAATAAAGAAACATTTTTATTTGTTTACATATACAGTATTACTGTATCTACTACATACTAAATAAAATGCATAATTTATTTGCATTTTCCTGTCTGATATTCTGAAAAGGCTCATAAAATTTTAATGAAAGTGGTTAAAGCAACAGACTATGTATTAAAATTATATACAAAAAATGACCTTAAAAGAGTGCTATTAACATTGCAAAGAAAAGCACTTCAGCTTAGAGATTGCCACAGCAGAGGTACCCATGGTTAACTTACCTCTAACTGACTGTAAGAGACTTTAATTATGTCCCAAATACATTATGACAATTTCATCTACAGAACTCTAGCTTCCTTCTTTCAGGAAAGACCTACAAATATCTTCTTCCACATGTACAGCAATTACCCCCATTTCTGACTCAACACATACTTTAATATCTGCTCTGACATAAGCATTAAGCAGTCCTACATGTGTCTTTCTCAGATGGAAGTAAGCTTTGTTTAAAACACTAATGAGATAATTTTAAGACAAACATGTACTATCTGTGTGTCAGAGACAAGGAATTGAAACAGAAGGATTTTAAGATTCTCAGGGCCTGATTCTCCTGTCCTCCACTCCCTCTTCTGAATACTTAACATGCAGCATTTCCTGGGCTCACAGTACTACTGTCCCTGGCCTTGGTTGCAACCCGAATGCATTGAGCACTTCTGCAAATCAGCACACATGCAGGTCAAGCAGCAGTAAGGTGAAGAACAGACAGACTATCTCATTGCATATAGTGTGAAGACACCTCCAGGCCCCCAGTAATTCTGAGGTACAGGCAGAGCTAGAAAGTAATTTCTGCAGCATTTAATGGCTAGAAAACAGAAACAATGTTTCTTTTTCCCTGAGATATCATAACTACTGACATCATATCCCCCAACCATAGTAAACATAACACTTTAACCTCCAACAATAAATGAGATCGGGGTTGGGCCTTACACAACAGCCTTCATTACCCTTAAGCAGATTCCTCTTGTGCGCTGAAAGTACAGTCTTTGGGAAGCAGTAGGTCTCACACAATCAGCATTCATAAAAAGGGTGTGATTTGCCTTTGCAGAAGATATCCTTACCACTAGTGTTTGCCTACTTCTGACACCTTAAACCTTCAAACTTACATAGAGTTTTATAGTTTCCTAGATTATTTGTATTGTCTGGTTTTGTTTGCTTTAACGAAAAGCCGCGTTCTTTACTGCAAGGCTGTAAAAAAAGGCTGCCACTCTTCTTTCCCATGTGGATTCCAGATCGACTGTGGAGAACTGCACAAGCCAGCCTCCCTCCCACTCCCTCTGTTGCCAGCTGACTGCACCCCATACTGCATTTTCTCACCTAGCCACACGCCCAATATCCCTTTTCTGTTATCCCCAGCACCATTTTCCAGCTCCCCTCCAACCCCCACTAGCTTGCTATCATCCCAGCCTCTAGCCATGTATTCTTACTTTTTCCTCTCCTAAACAAAAACAAATACCAGAGTTATTTTAGGAGACAGTAAAAGAACAACCTCTGTCAAAAAAAAAGCAAATAAAACCCAGGCTTCAACTGACACCTGAATGGAAAGTTTTACTTCAAACAGCTCCAATTTCACAGGATCTGTAATGGGATGTGTCACGCATGACACTTAACAGGTGATAACATAGAGACTATTGCACACTACACCCGTGCTTTATACACAGAGAGAGAAATCAAAAAGCAAACCATGTGTAAAGGAGAGCAAAGGTTTTTCCTGAGACTTCATGATTTACCCATATTTCCTACAGGATGGCAGAAAAAGAATTACTGTGAGAAATAATTTTTCTCCTGCATTTTTTTTAATGTGTTTGCTGTTTGGGTATAAACTCAGACAGAATTATTCTTTGTAGCGATTTTATGATGCACATTTCAGTAATAAGTAGTGAGCTATTTGATGCAACAGCTAACAAAATTTAGTCCTAATTTAATGCTCATTCTTTTTTGTACCTTTAAAATCAAAGCCCATGTGCTGTTTTTTAGAAAAGAATGAAACTCTAGAAGCTTCGATTGAACAATTTTGTCATTTTGTTTTCAGAATTAGGCTTCTGAGCCAATTATAAAGCAATAAAAAAAGAGCCATCTGAATAACCACACTATATTGGATTTCTCTTTCATAACATCTCTGTTTGTCAACAGCAGTATTACAACTGGCAACCAAAAAAAACCCAACCCCTTTTTTGAACACAGGAATTTCTGCCAAGTGCAGATAGCAACAAAAATTGTAATTACATGAAAAACCCAAACAAATCAATGCCAGATCCTCTGTTCTGGTCCTATTGCACAGAAAGGCTTGAAAACTGCTACAGCAAGTTAACTGAGATTTTTGTTTGCAACCTATGTAACAGCAATCACCCTTTCTGTAATGGACGTAAGCTTCTAGTGCCAAGTTCTAGTTCTGTTCTGTTTGTTCCTCTGTTTGCCAGTTCTCACCATGGCACTGGGAAGGGAACTGATCCCTGTTTAAGCTTTCAGTGTGCAGTCAGGGTGTTGCTGCTATCATGGAACTACAGAAACCAGCATTCTGAAATTGGGCAAACTGCAGAATTAGAGTCTGCCTCTCTCCAGTGAATTCGCTGCTTTGCCCCAAGCCCTCTATTTATGCTAGACAGAATGGCTCCTTCTTACTCCCTTCAGTCTGTGAACTTAGCAAGCAAGCAACATCAGAACAGGAGAAGGAGATGGTCTCACAGAAAATAAAACCCGGTGCTAACACTGAAACATACTGTGCAAGGAACTGTCCCCATCAGCTGCCCCCGGGAGAAGACTATGCCCTGGGTGCTCTCCTGGCACTGGGGGGACAGAGGAGAATCATCTGCAGAACAGTAGGCAGAAGTCTCTGCATGAACTAGTATCACAATGTCCAAAAGAACGCAATTAAATAAAGATTATGTAGATATAACTGGGCTATGTCTGTTAATATCCTTGAAAATCTGGAGGTGAAGCTTTCAGGTCACAGATTTGCTCTCCTACCAAACAGATACCCAATCCACAAAGGTTTCTTTTAGATGTAAGAGTCAGCTTGAAGAGGAGGGAAGGATCAGCGACAATTTTCACAACAGAGGGTGAACAACTAAAAGGCCAGGAGTCAGATACAGATTAGCCTCAGTATATGTGCCAGACTACTTGGGAGAAAAAGAAAATGAAAAATCAGTATTTAAGTTTCTTTAAAGAACCCAAACATAAGTAAGTTTGTTCTTGTTTCAATAGGGATCTTCTGTGCACTCATAGCATTAAGATACCAATCATTACACTTATTACTTGAAGGCAAAACAAAATGATTGGACACTACATCACTCTATGCAAGATTAAATAAAAGCCAATGAGAAACTTTATCTATCAAGGCATTAGGCATAAAAAATGTGGTAAACACTACAATAACTTATATATTTTGAAACGGCAGCATGGTGCCATTGCCTGAGATACAAGGGAAGTACCTGCTGGTAGTCAGAGGTAACTCAAGAAGTGCTTTCTATTCTTCTATGAAATGCTTTCCATTTGGGTTGCCACTGCTATGTACAGAAACACTCTCTTGCTCTGCTCTTAGGTCAGAAAAAAGCATTTTAGTAGGACACTTAGTTAGGGATGATATTCGTGGTACTTTCTGAGTGCTATGTAGGTAAGTGCTAAGTAGCATCGCTGTATTGAAAGACCCACTAAAAATAATGCTGTTTCATGAGATATACAAATAGCAATACAATTCTTTTCTTCAAAGTTAATTTGTGAACCATATTGCTCTGCACAGCTTTTATTACACAAAGATGTGTGTATTAATATATAGCGCCAGCAACCCACTTTATATAATAAAACTTGATTTCAAACATTATGGAAGGCAAACACTGTACAAGAAACCATTCCAGAAGTGAGCTGGACTAGAAATAGCTATTACTGGTAGCTACCTTCAAAATCCTTCTTATTGACATGGCAACATGATGAGACTTCAAAAGAAAAAATGAAGAAGAATCATTCAAAGTGGAGAATTACAAACACTTCCCTGTCTATATCCCAGCCACAGAAGGTAATGTAGCTGGCAAATACACAGTGTTACAAAATGTTAAAAGCCTGTAAACACACACAAAACAAACAAAAAAACCCAAACAAAACCACAACAGTCAAACCCGTGCAGCTATGTCATATTTGAGTCAACTAGTTTAATGTAAGTGTCCCTTTCCCCTCTTCAGCCAGTAGCTCATTTAGCTCAGTGCTCTTCTTTCTACATCTCATACTTCATACTCCAAAATGTAAGTTACTCAGCCAGATGTATTATCTGGGATGTTTTCCAAATTCATTAACTCCTTGGCACCAATGACTTCAGGATACCCACTGCCAGCATGAATATTAAGCTCAGCAAAAACCCAGCTCCTGGAGGGAAAGGATTAATAAAATGAGGCATTCAGCAGTGGCTGTTGGTCTCTTTGATCACAACAAGCAACTAGAAGAGCCACAGTAGCTGCCAACACCGGTCACAGCCAACTTTTTAGTACCTAGTACTCTGAAGGCCTTTCCTGAACATCTGCAGATCATTCACCACGAACCTTGAAAAATGCACAGGTACAATTGGAAGGAACATGAAACCAATAGTCAGAGGAAAGACTGGCAGGAAGGCTGTGACTCCAGTTCTAACTGCAGAGGGAGGTAAATGTTACCCACATGTATTAGGGTCACATCAGCAGTTTCTTTTCAATTACAGAAGAAGCAGTCTGAGGCAACTCATTTTGTTTTCTGAAACAGATGCAGTCTGGCTGTCACCAGCTAAAGGGCCAATGACTAAAGAGCCTTAGAGATGCAGGAGACCCAATGGATCCACTTGTTGTTTTCAGCTTTCTTCTTAGGGCCAAAGGGGTTGTTTCATGAGGGAAACCAGCTTACTATCAGTCATCCAGGCACTTTGATGAGCCATCTGTTCAGGCACCGTCACCAGAGACGCTCTCCGATTTAGAGATAACCTTTCAGCAAGAAGCCCCTAGGATTTTAAACATTAAAGTTCTTTTGCTTGCTTCTGTGCCTTAGTTTGAACCTCCACTGTTTCGACAAAAAGCAAACCAAATTCTCTGCATTCTTCAAACTTCTTGTTTCTTATGCTTTGATTTGGGTTAACGCCAGCTTTCAGTTGTGGGGTGTTTTTTTTTTGCCATCTCCATTCAAATTTAGTAAGGATTCTTCCTAGGCATTCCAGGACCCAGAGATGCCAAGATCTCACATCCTAATAACTACTTCTGCAGAAAAAAGCGAAAGCTTTTTTTCCTGCCCAATACTGCACTCCTCAAATAGACACATTTGTTATATTTACAAGTTTTCCTACCCCCATGTCAGGAACAACCTGGAATACAATGCAGCAGGAAGCTCCAGCTCAAAACAGAAACTTTCAGCAAAGACATGAAATCTGGCAGACTCTGCACAGACTTTTGCTTTTTGCACAGCAAAAAGTATCACCAGGTCTCAGGAAGAGAACGCATGCCCCAAACAGCCTACAACTGATAACTCATGCCAGCACCACACCATTTACAAGAGACAGTATTTCAGCAAGCAACAGACCTCTGCAGGCACGAAGTTAGTTACCACAGAAAGATGACTGCTTCAAATAAGGTAAGCGGATGCATTCATTACAACTATTAGAAGTCTGCACTTTTCCATTTCATACTACTTGAACATTCTAGGGTTTTTAATACTCTCTTGACTTGCTTCACTGAATTCTGCACAGAACAATATTCGGCAATACTGACCAGGTGGATAAATGGCAACTATGAAGTGTGAGCATTAATACTCCTCACCCCCACGCCTCAGCTAATATAACAATATGCCCAAGAATCACTTCAGGAAATTAAAGAGGAAAAAACCACAGGAGGTAGAAGAAATATGAATAGACGAGTATCATGGCTGGAAAAAATTCTTGTGTGTTGGATTTTTTTTTTCCTAGTCAGTTCCCCATCAGAAGGAAGCTGTAACACTGGGTAAATGCTGAGCATGACATTTCCCACGTCACATTAAACAAAGTTCCTGCCCCCTCCTCTGCTCCTGGAGCAAAGAATGCTCCCCAAGGAAAAAGGCTGTTGGTTTGCAATCCCTGGATGCCAACAACTCATATTGGAAAATGCGTAATTCCCATATTGGTGAGATGTGATGGAAAAGAAGTAAATCTTTCACCTCTGTTGTTTATTTTTGAAGACTGCAGGTTGAGTATCTGCCAGACCAGGCCTTCTCCTCTGAGAAAAGGCCATCCTTACTGCCATGCAGACTGTCCACTCCAAGTTTACCCACACATAAAAATGAGGCATTCCTGACACCCAGAATCACTCTCCAGCATCTTGCTGTAATAACCTGAATGTCACAGTTTTAGCAGCCATTTCCCTAGCTATGCATTCACAGGAGTGCTCTGTATAGTTCTCATCTGCAGGAACTCTTTCAGTTTTGTTTCACGAGCGTTGAGCTGAAATACCTACCTTTGGTACACTTTTAGGGCACAAGCTTCCTTCCCGGAGCAGTCCAAGTTCTGCAGGACTTCTGGGAAGATGTACATGTACATTCCTGCTTAGACTGCAAATATGGAAAGGGCTTTCCTGTTGAAGCCCTGTTTTACCACACTCAGGTAGCACAAAGAATTCACATTTGCTGGGTGAGACAGAATGAATAAAAGCTTTGGCTCAACTTATGCTTTTACAAGATCATTTGTTTTCTGGTTCAGCAGCTTTCTGTGATCAGCTGGAATGCAAGAAACCCTACCCAGTCCCTGAGGTTCTTCAGGAAGATTGTCCTTCCTGTTTGAGCTGCCTGTTCACTCCATCTGGCACTTACGAAAACTTCACCCTACTCATCAGACTCAGCTGCTCCCAAGGACTCTTCCATCTTTTCTTATTCCTTAGGACAGGACCAGACCCAGCATTTTAGCAGCCCCCAAAAAGCTATAAGATAGCCATAGCCCTTTAACGGCAAGTAATACCACACAGTCAAAAATACACAAACCCAAGTTTCACTGGCCATCAAACAAACCTCTCAGAAACTCACTTTCAGTTAAGTCTTCAGGATAAGAAAGAAACACTCAAACTTGCTCCCCCACTTCTCTTCTTTCAGCACAAAGACATCTCTGAAGATCTGTACATCCTCTTTCATCCACGCTTTCTTCCTCAGATGTGTCTTTCTACCCCCTCCACCCTGGTCAACTTCCTCCAGCTCAGGCTGATCCCAGGATCAAAACCTGTCAGTTACAAAATCATTCTTCTGTTCTCCTGAGCTTCCTTTTTCTTGCTTCCTTGGCTAAACCAGAAGAACACTATTCTTTTTTTTGAGAATGATTTTCTTGCTAGATTAGCTCTCCCCAACAGCTCATCTCAGAATTACAACATTAATAATGCTGGCATAGAGAGAAAGGAAGAAGAAACACGTGGCTAGGCATTTGTGATTACAGGTGTGTCATGGGATCCTCTTCAGGAGGCAGGAAACCATTAAATCGACTATGCTATATTCTAAAACCCCAACCACAGGTCCCTGAATTTGCATCCACACTGTAGTTGGTCTATGTTTAGATCTGCTCTAGATCCTAAATCTCACACAAGAACATTTGAGGGAAACAGGTTTCTTCTGCAAGTTTGTTACTGTTCTCAGATCAGATCTATTCATTTTAACTGTAGTTCAAAGAAAGATCAATGGGCACTGCTCTGCCATCTCTTACTACAA
Source organism: Agapornis roseicollis (assembly GCA_002631895.1). Lineage (NCBI taxonomy): Eukaryota > Metazoa > Chordata > Aves > Psittaciformes > Psittacidae > Agapornis > Agapornis roseicollis. Next base: position 21,098 of record NDXB01021635.1, on the reverse strand, counting down.
TGTGCACTAAGAGTCACACAACACAAAGAATTCATAAAATCAAAGTGAATAGGTGATTTAAGGAAAGATTCTCGCTATTTAAGGATGAGACAGCAGGGATGCCCTTCTTCAGTTTGCAGTTTATTGTCTTTTTTTTTATTCCTTGCTCCTGCCACTGGGAAGTAATTTTATCCATGGAAAGTAAATGTATTCAAAAAAAAAGTGTAAGTTTGGTGTTTGAATTTAACAAGGGTATGGTTTGACATAGCAGATAAAGTGATTTAATATACAACTGCCCTTAAAACCCATAGTTCTCACGTCCATCTACCTACTTGAAGAGTTTCCCAAATACTGACACACAAGCTTGCCTCTCTCAAGTAAGTGGGGTTCAAGGAGGCAAGCCCAGCACTATTCACTTTTGTCTGTCTTGTTTTAGGGCTTGGCTGCTTTAGCTCTCTAAACCATCTCACCAGCTAAGCTGTGGGACTGGAATAACAGAAGTAATGGGAACCAGGCAGCTGTGGGTAGGAGGTATGGTGATGAAGACTGCTTTTTTCAGCAGCAGCAAGCTGATTTAGATCAACATAGTAACATCAAACTGCACCCTCAAGTGAGGGATTTTTATCAACACATGACTTTCTCAGGACCTAACAAAAAAGGGGTCATAACAATCATCATCACACAGCTTATAAAGTCTTCAAAAACAAGGAAAAAAAAAGCTGTCAAAGGAGGAGTTACAGCTGGTGAGTTGCCGGGGACACAAAATGATTCTCCTCAGAATAAAACTGAGAACTTGTTTCCCTCCATAGAGGAGAACTATCTCACTAGGTTTATCCATGACAGTTGTTTACCAGCCACATAGGCCTGGCAGGTAGAGAGTTTGTAAAGATCACCAGCCCGGCATTCAGACAAGATTTTGATAACAAACTGCTCTTTCCTCAAACTCAACAATACAAGTTCTGTTAACTAAGAATAATTGTTTGAAGCGCAGGAACTGCAGTGCCCAGCCTTCCTCTTCCTGAGGCAGTGTAACATCAAACTGCTCATGCAGAAATATGCACCATTTGATAGTGGGGGGGATATGACTGCTGCATCAGTTCCATTTTTAATAGCCTTTTAAAAACAACCAATATCCAGGATGTCCAGTTTGAGCTTCTCTTACTCAAGTTCTAATTTTGTTTTGTATCTTGTCTCAATACACTTTCCTATCTCTGACAGGTTAAAATACATGAAGTTCCAACAGACAAATGAAAGTTTTTTCAACTAAACATTCATGCTTTTTTAGCTTTTCCAACTAAACATTCATACATTATATTTAGCACTCTAAATACTAGAAAAATCAAAAGACCATTTATCTCAACACTAATTCTTAACAGTCAGCTCATGAAAGCTAGAGGCTCGGGATTTATTCCTACAGACTTCCAGACTTTGACCATTCAGACATGAAAAAATCCTGCAGCCCGGAAGCTCAGTATTGTGCTGTCCTGTCCCACAGGCTTGGTCAAAACACAGTTCTGGTTCCTGTGCAACTAGGCAATGTTAAACGAGGCCCTTTACCACTCCCAGTGTGGATGGTTAGAACAAACTATAACATGGAAACTAATACACATACTAAAAAATAAAGTGCTCTGAAAACAGGGCAGTAAAGCCATACTGGCATAGAGTACTAAATAAATTTTCATTTTAGTTTCACTAGACAAGCTGTGTTTGAAGGTAAGGAAAAATACAACAGTAGGCAGAGATTCAATGAAAGCTAAACATTTTCACTTTTGGACTAGAAATCCTTACAAACCACAACAAAATAATAGATTGAATGTAACATCTTAGACTTCAGACCTTACCAGAAATAAGTATAGAAGCAAACATTAACTCTAAGTGACCTGCATAAAAAAAAGGACTTGTACTGCATGAGTCAATACAGATTCTCAGATGACAGCAATTTATTTGGAACTCTATAGTCAAAGGAACACTTTGCTTGGACAATCAAAGTTGTTGATGGTGATTATGATAATAAAGACAACAACAACAATAATAATAATAATAATACCACCACCATAACCACAAGAAAATAATAATCCAGGGACAGAAGCCCAAGGTGAACGTAACAGTAAAGGGGTGAAAAAATCTTGCAAAAATATTCCCAGCAATCAAGCATCAAACTTAACCCATAGCTTCATGATTCAAAGTTTAAAGAGGCATGAGTTCTGGATAATATGGGGCACTGAAGCATCATAGAAAGGTATTTGCATTTGGTTTTGTGTCAAACTGAAATAGCACTGAGTACCACACTGGCTGAACTAAGGGAAAATCACATAGCACAACTTCCAGTGCCACAAGTTTGCTTGCTTCCAGTACTCAACCCAAGATACATAGGTTAAGTTAGGCTTCATGAGTATTGCTAAGGTATGCTGCAGTTTACAAGGCAGGCAATTCCGCTTCACACTTGCAAGAATGATTGACACAGACGAGTACTAGACTTTTATTATCAAAGAGAAATGAACTAAAATCAACCTTTTTTCTCCTCTCACAAATGAAAAGGGAAGTGTCAGATTCTATAAACTACATGCTTCCAGCTCAAGGTCCTTGTTTGGACAAGCACTTCACTTGCATATGCCAGACAGCTCAGCCATTTACAGGAGTCTTTTCTACTGTGGATCTAGTCACTACGTAAATCCTTATGAACTCAGTACTAAATCCAATGCCCCCTTTGGAAAGCTCAGCTATAATGACATCTACAGCAGTGAGAAGGTTTGTTTAACAAAATTATGAGATCTGAGATGAGGAGAGGAAAACATCACTTCCCTACACACCTCTTCAAGGCAATTGTGCTGCCTGCAAATCAAAAGCAAAACAGAAGCCAAATTTGCTACAGTGGCACAGGTCTCAAATAAGCCTAGCAGTATCCACTAAGCTTTCTGTAGTCCTTCCTAACCCAACCATTAATCCCCAACAAAATCCTTCATAAAAAGAGCCTTTTGTGCTACACAAGTACACATAAGCCACTGGGTTTTTGCTCAACCTTTGCACGATTCCCCCAGTTAAAAAAGAAAAAAAAAAAAAAAGGAAAACAAAAGACGCAAAAGAGTTCTCCAATTCTGTCTGTGTGCCATCTGTTCTTTCACCAGAACAAACTGTAACACACTGGGTTCTGCCTGCACCAGACCCTGCTCTGTCCCGGCAAAAATTAAGCTAGAGTTCTTAAAATCATACAACAGTTAGGGTTGGAAAGGACCTTCAGATCATCAAGTTCCAACCTCCTGGTTATGTTTGTATTTGCAGATACAGCAGTGGCTGGGTACGCCTGAGTTTACTACAATGTAATAATCCTCTGGACTATGCAAAAGCTATTTTGCTCTCACAGACACTTCCTAGAAATGGTTCAAGACTTAGGATGTAGCAGACACAGCTTTCAGAGGCAGCCTGAAGCCATCTTGCAATAGAGGCTCAGAGTACAGATGAGGATCATCTTGTGTCACCCAACCTTAAAGCCAAAAGGGACATTCAGCTTACACTTGTGTAAGTGCAACCTTAGTGTCTCAGACTCTCATTGCAACCATGATTCTGACAATAGGCTGGAGAATCTTTCCTGAAGGTAATGATAAAGCTTAATCTGTTGCACTTTCCACATCCTATTTCAGTGAATAATATAAAAAAAAAAATCTATGAATAACCACTCCTGGGTCCTAAGACATAATCCTCATTCTGGCCTTAATGAAACCTCAGTAAGATTTATTTAATGCAGAATACATCCTGATATTAAATGATGCAGAGATACATCAAGACCTTTAACCTGCCTTATTTCCAAATATCTCCAGTCCCAGTCTGAATCCCATCTTAACCACAACTCAGTTATCCATACACGAAACAGTACAGACTGGAGGCCTACCAGATACATCAGCACTTGAACTTCATAAAGCCCTTACCTTTGCAGGCTTTAGCTGTACACCCACCTCTTCAAGCTTTCTTTCTCAGAAGGCTAAACCCACCCACAGGCTAAACATTAACCTGGCAACTAGATTGTCAGCAAAATTAACAGTAAGGGGCAGAATCTGACCAGAAGCATCGATCAACCTATCCCAGTAGGCTTTTTTCCTTTTTTGCTCAGGTCCTAAGCCTAACTCTTGCCACATAGCATTAATTCCAATTCAGCTTGGTAAGAGAGCTAGCTCTGTATCATTCAGTCTTGCAAGTACTAATCCATAGCCTCGTCACATGTTCCTCATGGAGCAGCCAGCAAGAAAATAAGATCTTCAACTCATCTTGTCTCAAAACTGTCTCAAAACATAGCCCCAGCCAAAAGCATGGTCTAGTGACATTAAAATAAAAATAGGAAAGCTTTTTTTGCCCATTTTGCTAATTAATATGTCAGAGCTCATAAAGAAAGACTCATCAGCTTTTCTCCAGCACTGCATCATCTGAAAGAGCTGCGTCAGCAAGAGACCTCAGCAGACAGTCAATACATACTAAAAGCATTCTAAGCAGTAAATCAGAACACAAAAAAAGAATTTCAGGAAAAAATAATTAAAAATAGCCACAAAGAATTGAGTACTTGATTTCAGTATTTGATACAAATCAGGTTATATTTAAGATACAACAGTCCTGCCCTTCCTTACTGATGTTATCCTCCTAGCTGCCCTGGAATTGCTTTTCTAAAAAGCCAAGAGTTCCTGAGAAACTAAGCTGAAGTTTGCTGAATTTTCATCTTTGTGAATTTTCAGGGATCTTCTTTGCTTTATGATGGAGGCACCACTTGTCTGCTTCTCATTCTCATATCTGGAACTAAGTTTAGGGAATGTGGACACGCCATTGCTGAGCATACAGGAAGGTTTGCAGAGGACAAAGCCCTCCTCAGAGGATTCAGAGAAGATGCCCTGCACACAAATACTTGAACTCTGGTCTTTCTCAGAAAGGGCCATCTAGGCTACATTAATCCAGCACTCCAGTGCTTTTGCCAATGACACTGCAGCCCAGAAAGCCAACCATATCCTGGGCTGCATCAAAAGGAACGTGACCAGCAGGTCGAAGGAGGTGATCCTGTCCCTCTACTCTGCTCTCGTGAGACCTCACCTGAAGCATTGTGTGCAGTTCTGGTGTCCTCAACACAAAAAGGACATGGAGCTGTTGGAACAAGTCCAGAGGAGGGCCACAAGGATGATCAGGGGACTGGAGCATCTCCCATATGAAGACACCTGAGAAAGTTGGGGCTGTTCAGCCTGGGGAAGAGAAAGCTGTGTAGAGATCTCATAGCAGCCTTCCAGTATCTGAAGGGGGCCTACAAGGATGCTTAACAGAGACTCTTCATTAGGGACTGTAGTGATAGGACAAGGGGTAACGGGTTAAAACTTAAACAGGGGAAGTTCAGATTGGATATAAGGAAGAAATTCTTTACTGTGAGGGTGGTGAGGTACTGGAATGGGTTGCTCAAGGAAGCTGTGAGTGCTCCATCCCTGGCAGTGTTGAAGGCCAGGTTGGACAGAGCCTTGGGTGGCATGGTTTAGTGTGAGGTATCCCTGCCCATGGCAGTGCAGTTGGAACTGGATGATCTTGAGGTCCTTTCCAGCCCTAACTATTCTATGATTCTTCGATTGTGGGAAATATCTGCAACACTAAGAACACCTGTAAGCACTGCTGCAGTGCTCCACCCAGCAGGATGAAGGACAGGCCAGCTAGGAGAGCCAGAATTCACAGATGCATTTCTGTGAGGGTGAAATATAGGAACAAGTCTCCGGCCATCTTCCCATAGAACATACTTACAAGCTCAGGATGCGTCTAGACATGCTTCTAAAAATGAAATCAACTTTTTAAGGAAGAAAGAAAATAAACCCTGCTGCAATTGTGGGTGCAACATGTGAAAAGACAGATGGGGCTACAGCTATAGATCCTGCTAATGCCTTGGTCTTCTGCAGAATTGTGATAACACTTTTTGAAATGAATACACACTACTAACTCCTGCTGCTGCTAACACATAATATGTGAAGGATACAGCAGCTACACATAACGCTGAGTCTGTACGCTTGAAAAGCCACTACCCCAGACGAAATGGAAAGGATATTTCCCTAGAGAGAATTACTCAACTGCGTATTTCATAGAACAAGTCATGTTGAAGGAGTGAAGGGATAATTGCATTGATTGTTGGTAGGTGATAATTAATTCTGTAGAGAAATAGAAGAAGTCTAGAATAGGATGGAAACTCTCTGTTCTGTAATGAGAAAATAATGGTGTTTTGCTCCCAGCATAAGAAGCTCCCTTAGTGTATTCTTGGAAAAGGTACCTATAGGAAGGCAGCATAATGAATGATATTGAAACATGGGTTCAGTGATGTGACTGAACGCCAGCAAAATGCATGCATCATATGTAATTCCAAAAACATACAGTAAAATGGGACCAGAGAAAAAGAATACCATGTTCTTGAACAAACCTTTGAAATAAATATTTGAATGGAACAATGAGAAAGCTGAAATTGCAGCTTGATTTCTCTTTATGAAGGGTTAGGAAACAGAACCCAGAGAGGGGAGAAACATGTTTCAGCAGTAACTGAACAGCATTTAAAGAACCAAGAAAAATCATTTACAATCCAACCTTCTCAAAAATTAGCTAACTTTTTTTTTATCGGGGGGAGAGGGCAGGAATATTCCAAACTGTAGGATCTTTGTATCTATTCTTTAGGTAATCTATTGACCACTGAATTTAGTCAATGAAAAAAGATCCTAGGTACACGTAGAGGTCTATGAAAGGTAAGTAAAGGAAACAAGTCAAAGTTTAATAAGCATGGATCCATGTTTTCACTTAAAATCTGTAGGTGTCTTCAAATAGAAAACTTTTCAAAGCCACGATTTTCAAGATTCTGGAGAAGTGAGCACAAGAAAGATGAAATGAGTGTAAAAGTGATGTTATAAAGCTTAATGTACCCATAAGAACTGATTGCCAAAGAGTTATGAACTCACCAGGTTTCCCTACAATATTCTTTGATAGCAGTGAATTCCACTGATCTTTGGAAAACTTCATGATATTTCAATATTTGTAGTAATTTTTCTGCACAGGAAAAAACCAAGGGCCACCCTGTAGCTTCTTCAAGTTGACAAGATCATCTGATGTTTTTACGTTCTCAAAACAAAAGGTTGAATGAATTTTTTCTCCTCAGGAGTGATAATGTTACAAGACATCTGCACTACTCCCAATTCAGAAAGAGAATCCAAGAAGTTCACTGACGTAGGAAAGATGCCAGAAAGAAAGAATTTGTTTGTTAAGTTCATGAAAAGGTCTTCAGATAAGTAAAAGCCACAGCAGAGAACTAAAGAAGGACACACAGTTGTACAGAGAAGGAATACTATAAACAATCAGGAATCTCATAGTTAACCTTCCTTTACATGAATTCAGCTTTTTAGCTCTACCAAGGGAGTGGAAAAAGGCAATGCGCAATCATGCTACAAAAGTGGCAGCCTGATACTTTAGGGTTTTCAAGCATCAGAAGAGATTGCTGAATAACTTTTCTAGAAAAGTTTAAGGTTTCTTATGTCAGCTTACCCGTGGCTTGTGAAAAATTACAATTTTATGTGACATTTCCTGGACAGTTTTTTTAATACAAGAGCTGGAAGTTCAACAGTACCATGGTGTGGTTTGCAGACCTTATTTAATAAGTAGGTACAGTAATGACAGCAGTATAGGCTGACTTCTTTTTACTAGTATGGCCTGAAAAGTTTTAGAAGAAAGAAGTTATTTCTACCGCACAAGCTCAACGAATGCAAAAGCTTTGACATTCGTTTCATAAACTGTAGAATTTTCTAATGTTATCTTTGATAGTCCTGGGAATGGAAGTGGAACACAGAGCAAGATGAAAAAGCAAGAAATACTTATACTTTGCAAAATGTGCATCATTTGTCTCCACGCTCCGGAAGACACATTGTATGTGCACTTGTTTAAAAGGGCGTCTTCTTCAGTTTACAACACCTGCACTGAAAAATAAAGTTACAGCTCTTCCTACAAATGACTCAGCTACCTGCACTGTTTGGCTGGCAAAGAACAATCCCTAATTCATCACTGTACAACTTGGAGTCAGTGCATACAAAGTAATGCCTTAATTTGCAACTCTTTCAGTCACCACAGTTTCTGTAAGCTGATTTAATTTACTGCCTATATGATTTCCAAGTTGCTGACTTTTCCTCCAAAATAGGAGAACTGCTTACCCGATTTGTGTCCAGCCAACAAACCAACATTGCTTTCATCTGCCACTGGAGGAATAAAAGAAAAGACACAAAGATCAGAAACTTATTTAAATTCACAAGCTTTTGAAATACTGTCAAATTATTTCAGACACATCACATCCTAAATCTTGAACTTATAATTGTTTGTAAAAAGCCTTTTTTTACCTAATGCACCTGGGGGTGCTTCAAAGTCCAAATATCTGAATCAAAGCCCACTGAAACCAATAAAAGGACTATCAGCAGTCCTTGTGGGTTACAGATCAGGACCTCGGCACTTCCACACTCAAAACTGACTTGTCAGAAGAGCAATTGCATTTGTAAATAACTCATCTTGCCAGACAAATCACAGGGCATAGGAGAGTTGTAACATTTTCAGATCAAAGACCTCAACTGTAAAAAGAATCCAGATGTGAAAACCATCTGCAAGATATCTCACTGATTCACAGGACCCTCTCCAGACAATGAGGTCCCACAAAACCTGATCTTTTTGAAGGCTTGTGCTCTCTTCTATGTTACAATTTATTTTACCTGTAAATCGTACCTTTGTGGTATTTCACAACATCTTATAAAAGAAGATATTTACATTTGCAACAGTTTGCAGGCAAACGAGTGGAGGAGCAAATTCTGAATGTAACAAAAATTGTAATTTTTCTTTAGGAACTGTACTTTGGTTTATTGTCATGTATCTGAAGAAAGTAATTAAAATACTGTCCTGGAGGGCCGAGGGGAGAACCCATCACCAGTTCCTAAACTGAATTCCATAAAAAAAAAAAAAGGTGCTAATGTAATGCTAGGGATGATAAAACAAGCACAGGAAATGAATGTTAGGGTTGAAAGCTTCTCCTTCAACTCTGCCTGCCCAAGCACTCCCTTGTATCATGCCTTAAACAGTGATCTCTTTATACGATAAAATAAATTGCCAAGTCATACCAGAAATACTATAAATGGGAACTTAGACAAGCTTTGCATAGAGGTCACCATAAAAAGTTTACACACAGGGTTACCTACAATGATACAGGAATGTTTTATTTTCCACCCACTGCAGCCATCATTGACATTTAGGAGCCACTACTACAAAAACAATCACAGGAAATATTTTCTTATATTGTCCCCCCCACCTTTCAGGAAGCTTTTCCTCCAAAACCAGCATCAGATTGAGGACTAGGATTCACAATTGGAATCATGAATCTACCACTGGCCATGGTATCTCTTTTCTACCTTTGTAATCTGATTGTCATCTGATTATTGGTAGAATTGACATAGTGTAGTTTTGTTGTGGGACTTCAGTACTAATCAAGGAAGACTCATACTTTGCAGCACTATGCAGAGATGCTGCAAAACAAAGTAACCATGGGGCTAGTCAAAATTAGAACTGCAATTAAAATTCAAGGTGGCTCTGTACTGCTTGTCCTTTAACCTCTCTTCTAGGTTTTTCGAATCCCTGGAAATATCTATTTAGCTCCTTCAATCCTGTAACATGAAAAGACCAGACTTGCGCTAGAAGGATAGTTCAAACTCCTTTTCCTCCTTTCTCCTCCCAAATTTACTTTTAAGCAGAACAAACATGGAAAACTTTAGTCCCAAAGGTTAGTGTTTTGACAAGTTATGATTGTGTGAAAACAAGGGATTATAATGGAAGTTGATTTGCAACCTTAATTATAGCAGTCACTAATGGTAACCACTGTAATATATGATAATTACTTAGAGTAGGTTATGTTACAGTACATACAAGCTTTAAAAAAATAGATATCAAGGTTCACAGCATTTTTTTTAAACTATGCTGATGACTTGGTCTGCCTGAAACTAAGTTTTACATTATTAAAAGGGATAAATCTATTTAACTTAATCATACTTTACACACCAGCTTCACACACAGAAATTAGATTTTAATACTGGAGGGAAAAAAAGCAAGACTAAAATGATTAGAAAATGAAAAATAATCTTACCAGAATATAAGGTTAGCATTATGAGTTTAAGTACACACAGAGCAAAAGTGGGAAATGCAAAAAATTAAAGTTTTATATCAAAGTTTGAGCAAAATATGCGTGCTCCTTCAAGTGGTAATTTTCATTTCATGGGATATTATGCTTAGGCAGTAACTTCTAGGCTGGCCATCTTTCATTAGACTGGACAGGAGTGGCACAGACAAGTCCAGTGGATGAAAATCCCATTGCTTCTCTTGTTTCCTCTGGGAACAAGGAGAAGATGACAGTAAAGAAGAGAAAGGCTAAAATGAGAGATAAATACTTTATATGGTAAAGTTGAAAACTTTGTAGCTAAAAAATTTCATTTAGGAAGCATACAGAATGTCCTGTTTCACAAAACAGCATTTGAAAACACTGCTCCGCATAGTGTTAAAAATTCATGCAATCATTCAGCTATGCCAAAACCAGTATTCCTCTGGCTGTCTTCCTCGGCTTCTGAAAAAGCACATAAGCTAAGTGTAAACTTGTTTTCTAAGACTCTACTACTGTTCTTTATCTTTGCAGAAAGGCACCTGAAAGATTTCAAACTGAAAAAAAAAATACTGCCTACTCCTGAAACTAAAGAAATCCTAATTATTTTTATATTGCAACATCAAAAAGTAATTATATTGCAACTATGAAAACTTCAGCTCATATATGGGATGTATCAGGAAAGCATTTATAAAAAAACCTTCAATTAGCTATTTTTATACAGACACTAGAAACATGACACATTCTTGAGCTAAGAATTGTTAAATTCAAAATGCTAAAAAAAAGGAAAAGAAAATCACCTGATTTGGGCACTACGGACACAAAACTCAAACAAAAAACTGGGAAGGATCAAAGCAACGGAGTAAATACATTCACACACAAGAAGATACTTCTTACGAGTCATAAACTGAATAAATACTTCACATTTTGATGTGCCCCTGTAACTCCTGGGGATGTTACTTCATGAAGTTCTTAATGTTTGTCAGTATAAAACACCTGAGCTCTTTTAAAGAAACCTCTTTAATTTAGAAACTGTATTTGCACCAGAGAAGCCAGTTACATTTTCACTGTCAGGTAGCAAACTAATTACTGAAATACAAGTGACAGAAGTTCAACAGCTATTGAATAAATGCAAGTACATTTGTGGGACTAGCAAGACCACAGATTAGAAAAGATGGAATATTACTAGAACAAACAAATCTCTCCAGCTGATAGCAACCAACTGGTAGTTATTTTTTCCCCCTAAACTATGCCAACAACCACAACAAATGGTAAAAAAACCCCAACCCTTTATGCCATGAATACTCAGATGCATTAGAATTCCCTGTCATAATATCCTGAAGTGCTGTTTTGCTTTAAGAAAACAACAGAAGCACCCTGCAATGTATCCATGTGCTTTCACATAATCTTTTGATTGCCATTTCTGTACCCTACTCAAGATAACCAAGGTAGCCATTTTACTTGAATCGCATGATTTTCAATGGTTCAGTATATAACAAGCCTTCTGTACTGCCTCAAAGTTTACTTAAAGGTCATACTACTTCCTAACTATGATTAACAAAAGCACAAATCTATGCTGTGGGCAATTATGCCCAGTTCAATCACTGTACCATTATATTATTTTTCTCCAAACAAGGAGTTACCACTATTCACAAGATGCAGGGTAGTACTATTCAACACAGCATCTCTTTCATGAAGGACCAGTTTTGCACATGGACTAACAGCTACTTAAAATCTTCTAAACGTATGAAAGTTACTTCTATTTCTGCTGGACAAACTGACACGTACCTTTGAAGACCAGCTGCAGTTCTGCACTCAGGAAAGAAGTAAAAAAAATTAAAATTACAATTAATGAGAAATAATAAAAAGAAACACTGAAACATCAAAGAATTTCCTAGAAAACAAATTTCCTGATACCTTTTTATTAGTCTATAAGAAGCCCAATCTAATTTTTTTTATTATACACTAATCAATTATCAAGGACTGTATTTCCAAACCACATATATAAAAGATGCTTCTGTGCTTTTAAGAATGCATCAGTCTCTATGGTATATACACATGAAAATAAAGTAAAGCTACAAATTGATCACTGTTTTTTCTGATTAACTGTGTCCTTACTCAGCCCTTTCATTATAATGAAGGCACAGCATCATTAATTAATTTTAGTCAATGACAATGCCAATGACATAATTCTCCTGCTATTTTTATTTTCTTGGTGAAGCGTTTCCCCATCTACAAGCCGCATAAATCACTCAGAGAAATTGTGCCAAATGTTGGCTCACAACTATCCCTTTGAAAATGCTGCTTGTCGTCATAGGTTTGCCCTGTAGTACTGCATACAAACAGTATAGGCGTTTACACTAAAATTTACATAAGCAATAAAATGTATTAGAAAAGGTAAACTTGTGCTGTCTTAAAAGTATTTCCTTTAATAATTCCCCTTTTTCTCCTCTCTAGCAACAGTGAAACTTCATGTAAGGGCCCATCTCTCCTTTTCTGTGGTCACCTAGCTATCCATCAGCTACTCAGCCTGGAAGGACTGAGTCCTTAATAGATTCCTCTTCACCTTAATATCGAAAAACACTGAGACTAGCAAAAAGCTTGCACAAGGACCAAGGATAAATTATACTTTCGTGGTAAAGAAGATAAGCCTTTTCCAAAATGGCATGCACCACAACACTTGGGATACCCTGCTCAGCACAAAGACAGGAATAAATCACATCCAAACTACAGATTCTGGATTCATTTTTCACCTGTACAGGGTTTTCTCTAATTAGATTTTTTACAGGAATTTTGTTAGAATTGATTTAATACTTGAATTCAATTGTATTCAGAGACAATCCCTGAGGGATACATCTTATGTGTCAGCACATGAGAATGTAAATGCCTAAACTTGCATTCACTATTACTACTACTTGTTGAAGAACCAGTGGACAGTTCCTGTTGTCCACTGGAAAGGTTTTCTCTCAGCAGAAAATAACATTGTTTTACAATTTCCCAGACAGTGCAGTATAAATTTCTTCACTTTCTTTTAGTGGCACAACTACTCATTCTTAAAGGTTACATTGCTAATTGAGGCCATCACAGCTTCTTTTACACTTCTGTTGTCTTCTCTAATCCTCTTTCACCTCTGTTCCAGAGAAACTGTACCAGGCTAAAACTGATCCAACTCCCCCGTTACGCATCTCCTGTATGTCATTAACACTTCTTCCCACCTCCTAGGGTTAAACCACAAATTTCTATCTAATCTGTCATTCACTGGCTGAAAATACTGACAGGGAACAGATTTAAGACACAGGGTAGGTAACATTTATAAAATTGTTTTTAAAAATTACTTCATTATCATCTGTACTTTCTTATAGTACCTATACATTAACTTAATTGCCATTTCTCCCCACCACTTCATTAATCTAAACGCAGATTAACTCGCTTAAAACTTATGCTAAAGCAACATAAGAAACTATCATCCTCAACCATGTGTTACCATTTTCTCAGCTCTATGACTACCAGAGTTCACATGATGCTTCCAGCCTGCTCCACAGCAAGCTTCCTTTTGTACAAAACCAATCCAGAAAGTTAATATTCCTTTCTGCCCCCTTCTGTCTTTATGCCAGAGCTCACCTTCCCCTCAATTGCATCAATACAGATTTAGTATAAAACAAAGTAACAGAATCGTCCTTGTTAAAAGTCTTCCTTTTTCACACAGAATAAACCTGATTTTAGTATCATTTCAATTCAATTCACAGTGTCTCTATTACTTAATAAATGATTTTGTTTCAATCCCTAATTATGGATCTTACAAACAAGAATTTCAAAGTCACTTAAACTAAGAAAACTATGTTGTGTTCATTTCTTAAAATTTATTCTGCAGAATGGCCTCAGAAAACATGTATCTAATGTGACAGTACTAGAAAGTTACTCATGACATAAGCTATAGTAATTTTAAAATCCCTCTTGGACCTTGCAAAGTCTCTTACAACTCACAGCCATCTTCTCCACTTCCTCATTAATGTTCTAATGAGCTTAACTGGCTCTTAAACGCAGTTCTGAAGTTGATTTCAACCCAAAGCAACCTGATAAATATTCCATGCATACAACATGTTTAACAAAATAATGATTTTAAAATACCAAGCCACTTTTTGTTCCACTCATACCATAATTCTCACTAGAGACTCTCCAAAATGTATTCTTTTTAATTGTATCTGAATCAAAACATTGATTAAAGAGTACTCTCCATCAGTTCTGCCCAGTCCTCATTTGGTTATGTTTTGAGATATTTATTTCAATATCCAAAATTACGCTCAGAATAATCTGGTTCAGCTCAAACCACAAAGTAGCTAATAGCATCTTGACTGCATTTTCTACATACTTATGGATGTGAAACCCTGGTTTCTCTTTGTTTTAAGGTGTTCTAAAAGTATAAACTGTAATCAACTGCATCCCTTCACTAACAAAGAAATTAGTTAAATATTGGCTTCCCTGCAGAACACTCCATACCTTACATCTTGCATATTCACTTGCTAATTATTCCTAAATAAATAAATAATTTGGCCAGTATCTTCAATAAATAAGCCCTAAGGTTAAGGGACTCTATGTCTAATGATGTTTTAGCAAATAATATTTTATCCACATCCCAAATCAAGTAAAGGGTATTTCAATTTCTTCAGGCTGTGGAGCTTATCCAGTTAAGATCTATGGGTTTTTGCTATTTATCAGGAAAGGAACAGGAGATGAGCATTACTTTGGGATAGAGGTCATGGGTTATTATACCAACATCCTCAAATATAAATCTACACAGTACTTCGCCTGACTTGATACACAACATAATTATTATATACTCATACAATTCAATTTCACATTGCTTCAGGTTAAAACAAGCCACACTTTCATGTGTTTGCATACAATTCCCATGGCTGCAGCTTTTACAGTACATTAATGCATAGCCTAAATCACTCCTGTGCATAAAAATTTATGGAAAATAGGGGCATTGGAGATAAAGAATATAACACCATCTTTCTTCTTCTTGATAGCACACCGATTTTCACCTTTCAAGACAACATTAAAAAAAAAATTCCATATTGCCATTCACTTTCCACAAAAATAACCTTTTTAATAGTTAAAAAGAAGAACAAACTACTGAAAATGGATTCAGATGAAATATACGGAAATTCTTCTCTAGACAACTGTGATACTGTATGGAAAATGTGTCTTTAGAAAAGGTTGTTACATGGAAGATCATCCTTCCAATGACTTCTACAGAAGCCACTAATTTCTTCTTATTTTTAATGTGTCATCAAGTTCCAAAAAAAGTGCACCACTTCAGTGGGAAGGGAGAACACAACAAAATTGTGGCATTTCTGATTTTTTCTTATTTTTAACTCTATGCTATATAAGCACAAGTTCAGACTTGGCATACAATCTAAACTTGGTCAGTACAGCCATGCACTCTAAGTCAGTATTTGTTTGGCCCTTCACAAATTCTCAAAATCATAGTACAAGGAGAATCTTTGCCAACACATTCAAACACCACCAATCCGTAACAAAACAGTGGATGTGTCAGGTGCGAGGATCAGCAGAAGGAAAGGGGCAGCTGTGCTCTTTTGTCACTACCAGTTCGAAATAAAAGTAGGCAAGACAAAGAAAAATATACTGTAAGACACAGGATATGAACTCCACCAGTGATCCTGAAAGTGCTGTCATTATCTCAACACAGCAGCAGGAAAGAACATTAGGACTTATAGCTGATATGAAACTAATCTGTACCCTATTACTCTGAATGAAGCTGTAAATTTTGAGAAGCCTTTGAGACTATGGAAATCATGGATGCTAATGCAGGAACCGATTACCCTATCCCCATATGCTTTGCAGAAGGACATCATCACTACCACTGTACTTGCCTTTCTGATGTCTATTTTGATGCCTTTTTGATGCCTTTTTGGTGTCTACAATCGTAACACAGTAACTCACATATGCCCCAGATTTTTAATTTATTTATTTATTTTTAAGTAGATTCAAGATAAAACTACCTCATCTGCAAATAACTTGAGTTCTTCAAATACACCACCTCTAGACAATGGTACTTCTAGACTCATGCTGTTTTTGAATTTAGCAGTTAAAACTTGTGTCAGTTCATATGACTCATGTCACGTGCATGGCAGCATAGAGCCCTGCCTAAACAAGTTGGCAGTGGTTCATGCCCATTGTTCCTGTCCAGCTGTCCAATTAACAACCCAAAAATGCACTAAGAGTTAATAAACTAAACCATATCTGCCCTACTGGCAAGTAACCTACAGCTTTTGCTGCATGTGCCAATTCCTCTCATTGCAGGATTTGCTCTGGAGACCAACAATGACAAATTGATGCAACATGTAAGCAGTACTGAATACTTTTTGATCACCCATCCTTATTTCCTGATATTATTCACTGAGAATATTAATTTAGAATAATTATTTTGTAAATAAATACGACTGGAAAACAGATGAGGCACTCTGAAGTCTCTGGGCCTAAATTACATAAAATCTGAAAAGATAAACATCAGTATTAAATGGGTTTCCATTGTGAACCTATGTAATTACAGACTAGTCTTTACTTAAGAGTTTTGCTTCTTCTGTGTACATTAACCTTGATCAAAGCCAGAAAGACCCCTACTATACAATTTGATTAGCTCATCAATTTAATGAATTTACTATTTACTCCTAGGGTTCACAATTTGTAGAAAAGTTTTGATTCTGGGGTCTCTTAAGTGCTTAAAATTTTCTGTTACTGACCTTTGATGATCCTTCTGATGGTGCTGCCTTTATGTAATCCATGCCTTTCAAATCTTATAATTTGGCAACAGATGCATTATACACATTTTAAGGTGAAGTAAAATGTTTTGTAAAGTGAATAGCAGTACAGATTTCACACTGATGCCCTGTATCACACCTGATTCAGAGACAATTTGGTTTAAAAGGAAAGAAACTGCACCTAAATCACATTTCTATGGCCTCAGAGCTCTCCTCCTGAACTCCAATTCCTTGATTTTTCTGTTCATGATGTTGGACTTGTTTTGGAAGGCATTGGCAGAACTTGATTACAAAAGTAGCAAATGGACAGTATCCCATAAGTACTACAGAAAGAGGGCCTAGCAGTTACACAAGCATTTTTAGATGGTGTTCACCTCCTCTTTGTTACCAAATCTGCTCCATAGATCCTCTGTGATGCTGAACAAATTTTTCTGACAAGCTCAACTCTGGGTCTGGAAGATGAAAACAGCAGCACTTTTCTTTTTTTGGTGGCAAACAATGCACTGAAACCAGTAATGGATACACAGCTCCATGTTGGGATGTTAAGTTACTATGGGTCCTGACTGCAGTTAAGTAATAAGCAGAATATAAAAACAAATTAAGAAGTAACATTCCTTCCCCAAAAATCCATTTTGGAGTGTGCATTACATGAATGCTCTATTTGGAAGCACAGTTTTAAATACCAAGTTACTGGGATTTTTATTTATATTAGAAGCATTTTATACTGCAGTTACTTCATGTAAGATTTTCATATTCCTTTTCCTTTTACTCTTCCAGCCAGAAGCTTCTGCTTAAAATCTCTCAAAAGGTGGGAAGTTGAACATGGTACTTCACTGCTTGCTAGAAAATGACTGCAAAAGGTCAGAGCTTTCATCTTCCTCAGTTTCTTTATTTGTCAAGCTACATGCAAGCAATTTTACTTCATCTACTGTTATTTCTACAACACAGGATGATTGCAGTTTGCTCACAGTCCCTGCAGCTCTTTACATGACTATCTCAGGTAATAGATTTACCTTCACATCACTACATATGACAAGGATAAAACATCAATGCTTCCAATCAGACTGATTATTATCCCTTTTGGTTTTTATTTTCATAGCAGAAGGGGCATTTTCAACAGCTACCTTCTATGAATAAGAATTTTTGAAAGCTCTTAAAAACATTTTTGTACCTAATTCTTACTTTATTTTTCTGCACCTAATTTAATTTCAATTTTTAACCACTATGATTTAGTGACTTATATACGTTCTCAAAGCATTGTTTCTGAGTGTCAAGAGCAGACTGCTTACACAAACTTGAATCTCAAAAAATTATATACAGACCAGGACAAAAGGAAGTACAAATTACCTGGTAGTCATGGATATGCTCTCAAGCACACTTCCATTAATTAATTTTACACTGGTGCTTGTGAGCATTCTTTCTAGCGACTTCTTTAAGAGCTGTAGATAAACGTTTCTAAAAGAAGACTCAGTAAAGTTGGACATTATTTTTTCCAGTAGACTACACACAATACACATTTTGACTCAAGTCTGTAAAACTCATTCCTTGTTGATGAGCATTTCCATTCTTAAAAAAATATGCTACTCTTTGCCAATAGAGTGGAACAGAACTGCAAAAGGATGAGTATCTGCTCTGGTCATGCAGCAGCTTTAAAATTCTGCCTTAAGAACTACCCTAAATGAATTCTTACCCAGCATTAAGAACTGTTTGACTTTTCTGACATTCCATTAAATGACACACATATTATATTACATTAAAATATTACATTAAGATGACAATAGAAATCAACAATACAAAATCTAAGACCAACCTACAGCATTTCAGGGAAGGAGGGAAAAGTCAGCACCACCAAAAACCTACCTTGAAACTATATATGAAATTAATTTTCTATTACTGGTGTACAAAATTTGATCCAACAAAACACACATATCTATGATTAACGACATCCTACTGGGAAGTCTCAAAGTTATTCCATTGAATTTGGAAAAATACAGATAACGAGTGCCAAAAAGAAAGAGAAAAATAAAAATTAAAAAGAAAATAAAAAAATTATTTGGTTTTCTTTGAGGCTTTAGAACTTTGTGATTTTTTCCTTGAACTCTTAGCAAAACACGACTCTGTTTTCAACTGCAATAACTTCAATCTTCTACCTGCAAATGCCTTCCCAATATTGAAAGAACCCTTTGCTTTCTGCTTCACCCACCCTGCAAGTTTTTCTGCACAACACTGACCACTCTTCAAACATTTATAAAGATCTACTGCAACACCTTGATTGCCTGTTTTTGTCATTGTGAATGAATACACAATTTGTCTAATGAAAGTTATAGCCTTTGTCCAGTGTAGTTTTGCAATCATTTATATGCTATGTGGAAATGGATTTTGTTATTGCTGTTTTGCTACATTTTTTAGACATACAAAACTTGTACAGCAAGTCTTTCTGCTCATTTTTACAAGCTCATTTTTCAGCTTAGATTTCAATGCGAAGGATAAACAGCCTCTGAGAAGGAAAAAACAAAACTCTTTCTTCAGTTTCAATAAAAAGGGTACGTGCAATAAGATGTTATAGGAGGCTGACCATTGTCTTCATCACTGTAGCTCCTCTGCAGAACTTACTCCCTGATGTTAGCTTTTAAGAAACAAAAGCAAGAAACAGAGATGGTGCAGATGGGCTAAGACTAAAAAGCTGACCTGTATGTCACCCCACCCCTTCTTACCCAGATCCATGCTTTTCGAGGCTTTCAGATTAATTGATTCGGACTGCCTGGCTGGTGTCAAGGATCTGAAGTTGATGTGCTGATCTGTTAAAGGCACTGCTGAGTTCATGACAGGGCTGCAGAAAAAAAGTGAAAAAAGGATGTGTAAGATATTTAGGCACCAGTTCAAAACACAAGTGAACTAATTAAAGCATGCAGAGATATACATGTGTTTATTCCTCCAGTTGCTGACAGCCATACATTTTAATATCAGTTATTGATCCTCAACTTTTTTTTCTGAGACATAACACCTCCAGTCCCTATCTTTTTATCACAGATGCAAATATAAATATAAATGCTCAATTGGTTTTTAACAATTTACATTTTACCAAGCAGAAGAAGAGGAACATATCACTGCCTGCCCATTTGTCTTTTCTGATTTGGTTTTGCTTTATTTTGTTTTTGTTCCCCCCACTAATCTATTTAACCACTGCCTTTCCAAATAACATGCTACATACAGTTGGAAAAATATTGCCAATGTAGTTGGCTCAATTCTACTTCATCTGCTAATATAAAGTATTTTACAGCCTTGTACTACTTCTGCAGAGTGCAGAGGCTGGCTATCTTAAGGAAGGTGCCAAAAAACTCTGAAGAATTCCAAGGAATTGTGTGCAGTTATTTTTGTTTTCCAACGCTGATTGAACTTTCAGCATCAGAATATGACAGGTTGAAATGATGCTTTGCTTTGGACCCAGTGCTAGTTGACACGAAGTTTATGTCATCATGACAAAGCATAGAATCATAGAATAGTTAGGGTTGGAAAGGACCTGAAGATCATCAAGTTCCAACCCCCCTGCCATAAGCAGGGACACCTCACACTAAACCGTGCCACCTAAGGCTTCATTCAACCTGGCCTTGAACACTGCCAGGGATGAAGCACTCACAACCTCCCTGGCCAACCCATTTCAGTGCCTCACCACCCTCACAGGAAAGAATTTCTTCCTTAGATCCAATCTAAACCTCCCCTGTTTAACCCGTTTGAACCCATTACCCCTTGTCCTGTCACTACAGTCCCTAATGAAGAGCCCCTCCCCAGCATCCCTATAGGCCCCCTTCAGATACTGGAAAGCTGCTAGGAGGTCTCCACGCAGCCTTCTCTTCCCCAGGCTCAACAGCCCTAACTCCCTCAGCCTGTCTTTGTATGGGAGATGCTCCAGTCCCCTGATCATCTTCGTGGCCCTCCTCTGGACTTGTTCCAACAGCTCCATGTCCTTTGTATGTTGAGGACACCAGAACTGCACACACTGCTCCAGGTGAGGTCTCACAAGAGCAGAGTAGAGGGGCAGGATCACCTCCTTCAACCTGCTGGTCACGCTCCTTTTGATACAGCCCAGGATACGGTTGCTTTCTGGGCTGCAAGTGCGCACTGCAGTTGGCTCATGTTCATGTTCTCATTGACCACCACCCCCAAGTCCTTCTCTGCAG
>NDXB01021634.1:27625-49309 GCA_002631895.1 Agapornis roseicollis | reverse complement strand
AAGAAGACAAAATTTATAGGGGAAAAAAAAAAAAAAACACGGAGAAGGGAAACCTTTTTTTTTTTTCCTTTGGTTTCTTTGGGTATTATTTCCTGAAGAACAGGCCACAGAGTAGGATTTTACTCAATAGGGACAGGATAATATCCACCCCTTGTTACTGCCACTTACTGTCTCTAGGCAGCACAGATGAACAGAGACTTTAAATGGGATGTGAACAGGTAAACAATAGGCCACATATAAATGAGAGGAACTGCCTACACAGAGTTTCTCTGAGATGAGATTCCTCTGGGTAGGTAAAGATACATGATTGCAGATACAGGCAGAAAGAAAATAAGGCAGTATCTTGAATACTGCAAGCCAAGTAATGGAATAGTTTTCTGATTAAAATATCTTTCAGCCTCGTTTATCTGGTTTCTGTGGAAAATTATACTATGAATCTCCCCTTTTTCATCAAAACATTATTGGGGGGTGTCATTTTATTTATCTGGGTGTTGACAATATTTCAGTATTGTGCACTGGAAAATGAAGTTATCTAGATTCAACTGATGGAATGAAATTCAAAGTGCAGGCATTCTGATTTGGCTTGCTTTTTATAATGACAGCTGGCAGAGAAAGGTTTTTATCAGGATTGCTACAAAGTCACAAGAAATTATTTGCTTTAACCTTCAAATATTTTATACCTAGAAAACTTCTTTTCAGCCAGACTTCTGTAATTCTGTAACTTAATTATAGGTGCCTTTGTAAAATAAGAAACTTGTATTAAAAGAGCTAGACATTGACCTAGACTCATTTTACATACAAATTTACATGGAATATAGTAATTTTAAATGGTAATCTTACTTCTTCCTTCTGTATCTATCCCACTGGGTCAATTAATTTAATCATCAGAGACAACTTGCCCTTTAACCCAACTCTGAGAAAAGCCAGAGCAAAACCAGGCTGCAGTAAAAGACATTTGCAAGGATGCTGAGCACTTGGGTTAGGTGTTAGAGCTCCAAAACCTTTCTTAATGTACTGCAGATGTTCCTAATCTTTGATTCATTTTAGCTATGTTTTCATTTACTATTTAGGTAGCCATTGTGTTACAGTGTTGCCAAGAGAGCTTTTGAATCAGCTTAAGATGATTATTAGTTACATTATTTCATACAGAAGTAACTGAAAACACTACAAGTGTCAAAATACTAATTGCAGGCCTACTGTACTGAAATCAGCAGCTAAGCCAATATCCACCTTAGCAAACAGTTTTCATTCTTATGCTGAAATTGTCACTACTGGTGAACCCACTGAGATTCTTTGCTGGAAGGAAAGAACTGATATAACTGGGGTCTCCAGAATTGATCATAAAACAGATGTTCCAAAAAGCCTGAAAACCAGAAAAGAGTACTTTCAAGTAAAGGCTCATAAATGCTTCATTTCCCTTGTCCCCTGGGCTGTTTACTGTGGCATTCCCATTTACAGTCTTTTTATAATTCACCTCTCAGACTTCAGAGTGCTGCCTTTAGGAGGAGTAGAGGAATCAATACTTGTGTGCTTGAAAGGCAGAAACCACTGAATCAAACATTTTACCAAACATTGCTCCTGCTCTCAGTGTTAGCTGAAGGTGGGACTGGATTTTGCCTGCAACTTCAAACACAGAAAAAAAAAAAAGAAAAAAATCTTCAATTTGAGTTAAACTGAACCTTTTACTTATTTGATGTGCTAGGGCACTGCTGATATTCAAACTAGTATCACTGTTCTTTTGTACTGCCAAGCAGTTCCTGGAGGTTATGGCTACTATTGTCTAAATCAGGCACATTTGAGAGGAACTAATTCAAACAGATAACCAGAACAAACACTTAAGGGGGCATGAGAAAACATCCAGAGAAAAAGAAGCTGCTAGAAGTTTATTGCCCTTAACCCTGTTAATGAAATACACTTCTGGGCTCATTCTTCTGGATATTTTTCTTACAAGGGAGAAGAGAGGAGAGGAGGAAAAAGCAACTTTCCAACCTGGAGGAATGGCCTAGCAAACATGTGTTCCTCTGTAACAGGGATATCATCCAGAGAATGACAGAGATGTAAGACTTGGGGCCTGCTGCAATGCAAGCTCTGCCTTCAACTTCATCCAATTAAAATAGTAACTTCTTACCTACAAACCCAGCTCTGGTTTTGTGTGAATGTACAAGCTGTGAAGAAGGAAGAAATCAAGTCCTGATACTGTAAATATAAGAAAGTACCCTTCAAGCCAATAACAAATCAGGACTTACACATTTTTTGCCTGTTCACTAAGAAATTCACAATACAATTAGAAATTCTTAATAAAGAACTTATACAGCTACAGTCGAGCTCTGTATGTTATTCTTATGTAAGAGATCTTGTATATCATGCATATAGGATATAAATACATTCTGCAAACCATTTGCAGGCCAGCTCTCAATCTTCTACCATATATAAAAGTTAGATCTGTGTTAACTCAGTAGCTGAAACAGCATTGGAAAAGAAAATGTCGGGTTTTCTAACATTTATATGCCTTGGCCATGTGAGTTGACCACAGTACTAGAGCTGAAAGAAATAACAGTACAAGAGTGTTTTATGAACCACTGATACAGAAGAGTGTAATTTATCAGATCCAAAGAAAAACACTATCTGTCAGGGTTCAAAGTACTACTATTCATTACATATCTAAAGGCCACTGAGCAGTAGACAGCACTATGCTCTTTTGTTCAGTAGGTTCAAGCTTAACTGATTTTCATGGCTTCTTGACTGCTTTATGACTAACAAGGCATCTTCCACATAGTGTTTTGTTACCAATTTGTACAGAATCTAATAAAGTGACAGTAATAAATCACCTGTATCATTAATAAATCACCAATAAACAAAGCAGCACACTGGAAGCAATGTGGGAAATGCACAGATACTCTTCCAACTACTTTGGTGAGTAAAACAGGCTAAACACACAATATTAGTTAAGAACTGCAAGTTCAATTCATAGTAATACATACCTCTGAGCTGCAGGAGATTTTCTCCTGTAGCTGGCAAACACTGCTTCTATGTTCCCTCAGGGTAGGTTCATACAGAAAAAAGAAAAAACAAAAAAGGAAAATAAGTGAGAGAAAACAAAACTCAGATTGAGCAAACAAATGCTTGGAACACAATATAATCCAGTTTGGTGATGCTTATATACTGTTGAAATCACCTTATAAATACCTACAGCAGCTAAAAAATGTCAGTGGTGCCACTTCAAAGAGCAGTGCTCCTAACAAGATCTTTGAACTTTAGTCTAGCCACAGTATGGTTAAGGTTATCACAATGTATCTAGAATGTAGTTGGCATGTATCCATGAAAAGCACAAATACTTTCAAATGACAAATTCAGGATTCATTTACTTCAGGTGTGGATTTAATGAAAGCTGGACATTTATCATGATAACAAACTTCCATAGGCTCCATACTAAAACCCAGCTCCAAGATACATACAGCAGAAACAAAGTATCCATTTTAACTTCATTGTCACTACAAAAAAATCCATAGGCTTCACAAGCATTTACTTGAGGTGAAATCCTAGAAACACAAATCTGTAGCTGTCACACAAGTTAGCTGCTTGGGGTTAATGCCAGACCTTGGTAACACTTTCTTCTATAGCAAAGAGCAAGACAAATTACTAAGTTTTGGACCACTATGCACTAAAAGCCAAAAGATTTAAGTTGTTTCTTTCACTTTTAGTTCCTAAATTTTTCATATAACTGGTAAAATTACAAGAGGAAGTCACCTTCCCTGGAATTTTTGTACTGACCAAAACTTTTTGTAAATACCACAAGACAGCTTTTTCCTGCAGTATTTTCCTACAGTATTTTAAGGTTTTATTTGTGTTGATAAAAGGTCAATCAAACTCCTATTAAACCTTTTAGGTGGTGCTTGAGTAAATAAATATTTGTGTCAGTGGCTTGAGCAAAATACACAATTAGAGCCAATACTGAAACTATCCTTTCTCTCAACCTCAGAAATGAAGCTTGACTCAATGCTAACAGCAATGGACAAGAAATTAATAAAGTAGTGGCTAATACCGAAGTGAATAAGGGTTTTCTCTTCTGAAGACCCCATGGATGATTAGACCTTTTTTTCTTACAGCAAAGGGGACAGATACTACAAATGGCTGTTTACAGGAAAAGCATGTGAGGTAAAGCATCAGCTTTTCATCTGCTCTTGAGAAATACAACTCCCTTAATCAAAACTTCATGTATTTCCTTTAAGGTGGTGAGAAAAACTGGTGAGGCAGGACAGAGGAGCCAAGTGTGGTAAGGAAGCCACCAAGCTTCAAGGAGAGGAGGAGCAAGGTGCATTCCCAAGTTATCCCACTAGCAGGTGAGAAAGCCCTGCTCCTCTCTGCAGTCACCAGCCTGTAACAGCAGCCAATGTTCCAGCACATCCAAAGGGTGAGATCTGTGAATTTTAAATGGACATCTTTGAACAGATTCTCTTTAGAATACTGGAATGCTGAGACAGAAGTGGAAGAGGGGCTTACTCCACACAGGAAACTGCTGTGGGTAAAATGTGAAACATGGGACCAGGGCAGCAGTGCCACAGCCATGAGCTGGACCTCAGTATCTCTGTGTTTATTTATAGAAAGCAAAGTGCTTTTGCTAAATTTAACTTGTTTCTACATGAAAAATTAACGTTTTCTTGGAAAAAAAAAAAAAATTGATACAAAAAAGAACAAAGTAATCTCATTTTTTTAAAAAAAGGAAAACCTTAAGGAAGTTAGTGTTACCAGAACAAACCTTCAGCTTAAAGCCATAAAATGTTCATCAGCATATGACTTTGTTATTTTTGATCCAGAAGTCACTGCTTACTTTAAATGTGACTTCGGCTTTTGGGCAGAGGTGGCCTTGGGGACAGAAACTCAGCTGAACCACAGACAAATACACATGCAAGTGAGTATAAAACTGCAAAAATGCCTAAAAAACTTCTTAAGGTAGAATGAGGTTTCCTGATGACATTTGACCTGCATGTACTTCCTATGCAATAATTTGTTTTAAAGTGTTGTCCTTCATTAGTTTATTTATTCACTTAAGCCACAGAATTATTGCCTATTTTAATGCTTATTCTCACACCTGTGCAATAGTAAAGAGCTTCCCAAAACCTAAACATTTGTCTCCTCAGGATGAACCCCTTCACAAATGCTTCTGGTTGCAGTTAAGTTTGATCATGTTCATCTCTCCTTTTAGTTACCCTCATACGCTTGCCCCTTTAGGAATGTTTAAAACAGAAGATGCCTTTGCTTCCACCAGTCCAGGACAGCCCTTCCCAACATCTTCCAGGCAGGCCCAAAGTATAAAAACAACTCACTTTTTCCCCCTGTGCAAAAGACAACATCTAAGTGAGCTCTAATCTAAGCACTACCCTATCATTTCCCTGCCTCAGTTTGAGTGTTTCCCTTTGATTGTTTTACTCCTGAGGTGCTTACTTCACAACACACCCACTGAGCTTTGTAGCTGAAAAGGGAAGAAGCACAGTCCCAGAAGATGCAGTACAGTGACACAGCATCATCCTTAATGCCCCCTTCCCCTCCGTCCCCCCTCCCAGGCCCCACCATCCAGCATGACACCCCGTTTGCTCTGGGAGTGAAGCTCACCCCATGCAGATGGGCCCACACAAGGTTTGTTATGCTGCTTAACCCCATGGTGATGCCAGAGTGGGAGAGAACGGTGTGTCTGCTCTGGCTCCAATTAAACCAGCATGGCGGGGGACCGGAAGGGGGGTTAGGGGAGGGTATGCTGGACCCACACTCCTGCAGCTATGTTGGAAGTGAATTCCCACACACGGGATACAGATGGGCTCTTTTTGCAGGCTTCAAACTCCAAATAAACTTTGTAGCAGCTGGGCAGGGGAGCCAGCAGAGTCTCATATGTTTTAATGGGTTTTGCGGTTTTGCATGTGGGAGTATTCCCTCCCCTTGCTAAAACAGTGCAGATCCTTCTGTAAAGTCCTATAAACAAATCTGTGTATGTAATTCTGAATGAGAAACTTACCACCAGGGAAAATGATGGTCAGGAAAGCACAACATACCTTTTTTTATTCCAAGAAGGGTGTTTTGGTGTGTTTTTGTGGATTAAAACCATATTTTGCTTGTTTGAGCAAGCAGGCAAATTGCTGACCTTTGTTCACATAATAAACTGATTCTCATTCCTAACCTGTCCTGAAATAGCTGAGTGGGCCATGGAACCTGTCAGTGAAGCTGCACTGATGAGCTTCACGTTTTGAGGATCTGGCCCTCACCAGGACCTGAAATCAAACACCTATATGGATGCTTTTCTGCATCAGCCCTATGGAGCTCAGTACTTGCTTGTTTGAGATGCCAGCATGTATCCAAAAACAAGGTTTGTGGCTTAGAGCAAGGATCTTTGAAAGCAAAGCATGATTTTTATAGCTCCACATGAAGCTGGAAGTGAGGGAAATCTGCACGATTAATGTTAGTTTAGCCAAGTAAAATCAAGTTGAAGAAAATTTTCTACTTCCAAACCTGCACCAAAATACACTCTGGGTGCCATTTTCATCAGTGAAATAAATCTAATGAGGTAAACATGCTGACTTCTTAGAGGCTTCTGCATTCAGTTGTGTTTGAGCCTGGTGTTAAATGTGTGTTGCAAAAATTGAGGTACCCAGCACCTGAGTCACATTGCAGAAATCATTGTGAGACAAACTAGCTGTGCTGTAGCAAGGGGTTCTAATAGTACCTGTGAGAAGCAAGATACATCCATGCACATGTCTGCAAATACAAACAGGCAGGGACAGAAGACAGTGGTTTGATGCTACACCGTCAGCCTCCCTGTGAAAAAATACTTTTGTCTTGTGAATGCATTCAATCCTCAGTGAAAACCAGCACGTGCATAAATTTTACATGTTTTGTACATGGTTGCCAAGTAGATTTTAATATGAGTAGACAGATCCACAGACATCAACTTTCTACTGTTCTAGTCTGAACTTCAACTTCTTTTTTATTTTTTACTAGATGTAAATGTAGTAAAGAAGTTATTGATAGAAACATTGAGACTGGCAAAGACAAAGTTCTCAAGATGTTGTCAAATGTTGGCAAGCTTTTCTCAGAAAATAATCAATTTAAGTAAAATTGATCTATTTAATCAAGCAGCAGTCCTCCAGATGACTTTGATGCTTGTAGAAAAATCACATCATTGCCCACATTAATTCTGGTTGCTTCCTTTTTTAGCATTAAAATGAGAAGACAAAAATGGTACTCACTTTTATAGCTTCTCTCAGAGGTTCATAAAATAAAACAAAACAAAAGTGCTGTTCCAACTTTTTTTCTGTAGCTTAGAAAAGTTAGACAAAAGAGTACGATGAAACAAAACCCAACTCGCCCTCCCAAATCAACCAAA
Source organism: Agapornis roseicollis (assembly GCA_002631895.1). NCBI lineage: Eukaryota > Metazoa > Chordata > Aves > Psittaciformes > Psittacidae > Agapornis > Agapornis roseicollis. Next base: position 41,937 of record NDXB01021634.1, on the reverse strand, counting down.
CAGAAAAAAAAGCACAAGAAAAGCAAACTATGCTAAGGTAGTACAGAATCCAGGGCCAGGGAGCAGCCTCTGATCCACAAGATTTTGGGGTTTGTTTCTAGGTTGGTTGTAAAACCCATGTGCGGTTTGGTCTGTACCTGAGCCAGTGTCTGTGAGGATGCTAGTAAAATATGAAAGGACTGAAGAACAAGTCATTTGAAGCCATAACCACTGAGCTCTTTCCTGTTTGCTTTGGCTGTTGGAGCTGTAGTAGGTATTTCCCACTTTTAGACTTCACACCTTTATTATGCTTGTGTTGCACGTTAGAAATATTCTAGCTGCTGTGGATGGAGGCTTCCTCCTGGCCCAAGGAAGAAAAAGTTTCAGTCTCCTACATATTCCCAGGAGGCTACACATACTGTTACAAGGGCTGAACTTTGTGATGCTGGTGTTGATGTTTCTATTGGACCCAGTGGCTCATAAGCCCAAGTCTTCTGAACCTTCTTGATGAACAACAACAAAAGTACTAGTAAAAGGCTTTCAAAATCAATGGATGATAAAAGCTGAACTTCAAATTTAGCTTAAAAATAGAAGGAAAATAGTGTGGTTTGTGGTGGCTGCCTGCATCTGATAGCTTGCTGTCTGGCTTAGATCTATGCCCTGTGTCCCTACAGAGATGAGCTCCCCAGCAGAGACACAGTATGAAGTATTTGGATTGTTTATAACCCTCTGCAGCCATACAAAGAGCATAAGAACTGACAACCCCAGCTGGCCATTTGTCCTGTAAAATACACCATAATAAGGGTAAATAGAGGTGTTGAAAACGAAAGTTAGAATTGCAGAACATTTTAGGGATGTCAGTGCATATACTGGACCTGCTGTGCTTGATGGCTTCCCTCCTCAGCAGAGGCTGCTCCTAGGATCTGCATTTAACTTTCAGACATACATGTTTTAAAAATTTTCTCTTGACCCTCATTAAATCCATCCTTGGGTAAAAAGTCTTAAACATTGTTTAAAAAAATCAGTAAAAAAAAGATATTGTCCCTCTATTTCCATCCTGGAGCCCTAAATGGCATGACTGGCCTCTGTTCACTTCCCTCTGATATAAGGTAGCAACATGTGTCACTTAAATACCACTATCTCTTTTTTCTTTCTCACATTTTCCTGTTTCTTGTCTTTAGATCTCCTTCCATTTCCTGTTTTTATTTGGGTTTTTATCCTTTCATTTTCTCTTTCACGTCTGCTTATAATTATTTTTCCATGTCTTTTTGTTGCTACCCTTTTGACCCTTTTTTTATGCTTTCTCTCAGTCCTTTTCTTTTTCCTATTTTTTTAAATGGCCCTCTTTCCCATTTACTCTTACTGTTCACATAGATATCTGTCTAACACAGATATGCCTAACATAACAATTCTGGTGTTTATTTTCATCTTTTATTTTGAAGCAGTCAGCAGCATTTTTCCTTAAAGGATCCTAAAAACATCTTCTAGTTTGTACAGATAGAACAATGGTGATGGGGTGTGTTTCCTGTCATTTCAACTATAACTGAAGACTGAACTTTGAAGCACCATTTGTGGAATAGCATTATCTAAAGTGGAACTAGGTTTAGGACAGTGATAACTCTTAAGTACACTTCACAGAAATTATGAATTAACTTAGCTATGGTTTCTAGCTATTTTCCTCCTAATAGAACAGTAAATTGTTTCTGTGACTGCTATAAATCCAGAATGCAAGAGAAGGCATAAAATCACTAACGCATTTTTGATAGGCTTTCATTCTCCCTTTTTCAAAATGCCAAGCTATTCTGGATCGGTGTTGTTTTATGGAATAACTTTTCACAGATACTTGTGTTTTGAGCAGGGATGGAATCCAGTGTTTTAACTTAGGGTAGTATTAGCACTGCAAAAGTGACAAGCTACTTCCCTGCAACCTGCTTTTTTGAAAGACTTCTAGTTCACCTCAGGCATCAGAGAAGGTAATGCAAAAAGCCATAGCTCCTACAGGTTCTTGCCCCTCTGGAGCAATTCCAAGCCTGTTTCCTTGTGGGACCTGCCTTTTCTTTCCCAGATGATACCTCCTTAAAGCACTTTCGTTGGGTTTCAGCACTGGCAGAGCATTATAAAAGTAACCATGGAAATCCAATAGCTTTAAAATGTTACTCAAAGCAGAGATCACCAAGGGCAGTTTTGTCTGGTTTAGTAGAACTGGCTTGTAAAATCACAGCCATTTCCTAAACTAACTGTTAAACCCACAGACAGCAAATTCTGCTCTGCATTACATTGCCTTCCATAGCAGGTGCTGTGCTGCTGCGCTTAGCATGAAAAAATACCACTACTCCTGTATTTGTTTAAAGCCTGTAAAAAGTGAACATGCATGTGGGGGGAAGACGACAACTAACCTGCTGGGTGCCTATTTCCATCCTACACCCATGTCTTTTGGCCCCACACATGGAAAGAACCTTGGTCTTGGGCAGCAGCACTCCCAAAAAAATCACAGCATTTCAAAGCTGCAGAAGTACTGGTGACAAGTTTTTAAACTTAACTATTCACTTCTTGGGCAGAAGCAGAAGTGACAAAAATACATCCTTAGGGTTTATCAAGCTCCCACTGAATTTCCAGCTTTGATATTTACTTGGCTGAGATCAGAATTTGACATTAGTTTACAAATATGTAATAATTCAATTCCCTCCTCCTTCCCCTCTTCACCACAATATGTTCAATCGCAATATTTGATAGACTGCAATTAAATATGTAATTATAATACAAATTCATAGGCAATTGACTTTGAGAAAATTTTCACTGAAGTAATTTCAGAAGTACAGGACAGAATAAAGTGATTATCAGCTCTTCCATATGCTTTTGTTTAAGCAGATTAGGAATCTAACATCATTGTGAAGTTCTCCACAGGAACTCTTAGGACTAGGTTTGAGATCAGACTTGCTTTTCTAGTTGATAGATATTTGCCTTTTAATTTTTTTCCCCTCTGATGCATGTTACCAACGGACATATGAAATAGAAATATTTACAATTAGGTTTTTTTCATCTACTTATATAAATTAGTTCAGCTAAAATATGGTGTTGAGGCACAGCAACAGCATAAAACATTGCTAAGCATAACAACCTGTCTTTCAAGGTACATTTTTCTTTAGCAATTTTTCTGCAGCCAAGACTAAAAATGAAAGAATGGGAGGAAGACAGAGAGGGGCAATTAGTACATTTGACTCAAATGTAAACATCTCACAAGATAGGATACTAATCAGGCAGATATCTATCATCCTACTTATCACCTTGGGCCAGCCCTTATGTTGTTCTCACCACAGATGTGCAGGGTAGAGAGGAAGCTGTTCCAGAACTACACAAAATAGTAATTCTTTGAGGACGTACAAGCAGGACCTAAGGACTACCCCAGCAAAGGCTGTGCTCTCAGCATGTTGCATTTCACACAGCATGTAATTAAATTGGGGTACTCACTGACTTTAGCTGCTGTAGAGACCAGAGTGGATGCAGTGACAGACTTGACATTTGGAGACAGTAGATCCATTGCTGGCTATTACCTGTAATGGTAAAGAGAAATCTTCAGAAACTCAACTGCTGATAGAGTCTGGAAGGAAACATAAGTTACATGGTCTGGTGTTAAAGGGTTCCCAAATTACCATGCAACATCAGAAACAGGACAATGGGCCGGGTGAGCTGTTGGTGAAACAGCTCTGTGCCTAAGTAGAGGAAATCAATTAGGTTTTTGTTTGTCTACTGTGTCCCTTTATTCACTGCCATTTTAGATTGCACTCTGGTTTTGCTCTGGCTGTGGGAAAGGTTTTGCTATCAGTAATGCATTATCAGTTCTCTATCAGTTAGATATCAAAGGTTATCATACACAGGCCGGAACTTTTGATGGAAGAAACAGAACTTCACCAGCAGTGCATCTGAGGTAAAAGCGATACACGCAGATTGAACTCAATTTTTTTTGTTGTTGTTTTTTTGGTTTGTTTGGTTGGTTTTTTTTTGAGATGCAGATGTCAGTGACTTCATTTAAAAAATTCCTACATGTTTTTCCTCCTAAACTTAAAGAAATAAAGTTACTGGATAGCAGCGATTTTAAATTCTCAACATTAAAATGACTGAGAGCTTTTGCAGAAGCTCTTTAAAATTTATGTTATTCCCCATTATAACTGCTAATACTACATGATTGGCTTGTTAATACAGCTAACTCACCAGCAGCAGTCACATTAATTTTCACCTTTTACTATAGAATGCTGGTGCTATTTATTAGACAGACAGACCATTTTTAGTAATCTTATAGGAACAGACTGTGCATTACACAACAGAACTAGGTTACACCTGCAGCTGGCCATTTCTATATTTATGGCTGTCTGATATCTGTAATGAATGGCAAATGGAAAATATTTGGCATTTTTCTTTGGTTTGGTAATTATTTATTTTTTTAATGTTTTAAAAATAAAAGTAAAGTGAAAAACCTGGCATTAATTAGGGGTTTAAATAGCTGCAAGTCTCTTGCCAAGGTGCCCTGGAGAAACAGAACAGATCCTTAGGGCAGTGCACAGGAAACAAATCGTTAGCCAACCTCAACTTTCCCTGGAAAACTTGACTGGAAAAGCCCAGATTACATTACAGTTCAATTTGTAATCACATCCAACCCCTTTCACTTCAAGTCTCAAGTACTACAGCCACTCACTGTAAGGGTATATCTTTAAGATGGGGAATTCAGCATGTATTCCTACCAGATGATCAAATGTTTTGCAAACTTTATAACAATCTGGTGGACTTCAAAGTCTAATGAAGTTAGGTAATCCATGCTGTAATGTTTCATCTCACAGATGTCATCTGATTATTATTAACATGCAGAACCTACCTATCTTTTCTCCTCTCTCCCTCCCACCAATCATGCAACAATTTGACACCATTGAAAGAAATCCTTTGGAAAACAAATGAAATTCAGGCTGAAACTGTTCCAAGTGGTACATAGTACAAAATTCTCATTTAAAGATGTGAGAATTTCTGTTTAATTGTGGCAGTATTTATGTAGCTAATCACTAATAGGCCTGACTGAAAGCATACAATGATAAAGAATAGTATTTTAAGAAAAAAACAACAGATCAGATTGCGTGCAGCACATTCAAAGATAAAGTAATACATATAGAGATGTGCTTTTGGGGACATGTAACAATCAGAGCCAAAATAGCCACCTGAAACAAAGCTGGAGACATGGACAGTGAGTAGTCTAAGAGCAATGAACCTATTACACAGACTACAGTCTCCTCCTGACTGGAAATCAGTGCTTTCATTTTATCTTGAGGAAATCTTGATCAGGTACAAACAGAATAATTCCCAGATTTTCCGGAAATAATCACGCTGACTGAATTTGCTTGATATTCTTTTCTTATATTTAGACAGGGACCTTCTATCAAAACTTAGCCTGTAGGATCTTCTCTGCTCCATGGAAGCGGAAAATCACACTGCAGAAAAATAGCCACAGTGAACATGTCTTTCATGAGGAGAAGTGCAAAGACTTTTCAAAAAGAACTCTGTTATTTCTGTGGCACTACCTTCAGTCAACTACAGGCAAATGAATTTCATAGAGGCCAGAAGTAAGTTTCTCCATGATGCTGGCACTCAAATACTTGAACAGAATTTACCACCATCTCTCTTAAGTATCACCTTTTAAAATGAATCTTCCAAAAGTTTGTTTGGTTTCATGATTTAAAATTGCCAAGACATATTCTTCCTATAGGCAAAACTAGGGGGATTTTCCATGCCCACATTCTTCTGCTATTCAGAAAAGAGCTTTGTAACCTACTGACTGGACATATATCACCCTCTGTATAGATGCCAATGGTACAGAAATAGTATGTTAATGTAACATTTGGAGTCTTTCAATTTGGGTTGAAAGACTCCGATGGTTACATTTGGACATTATACACAGTGATCTGGAAATACATGACTTGAAAAAGAACATAAAAAAATCTAACTGCAAATCCAGATTGATTGTTCCCCAAAGTTAGTGATCATTGCATTTGTCCTCATCCTGTTTGTTTCAATGAAAGGCATTAACTGACAATATCTTGTCTGGATTTTCACATCAGCTATTCATAATCTGCATTTTTAATGACTGCATTTTTAGTGTGCACCTTCACCTGAAGGATTTTATTGTCATTATAAAGCATGGGAAAAGTATCACTTTCCATCAGCTTCCTTTTCAAAACATTGCATATATGTTTCCCTTTGGTGTGCCTGTAGCACGGTATGTGGATTTGATAGACAAGGTATTAGCAAGGCTAATCACAATTTAATGAATGGAAACTCTGCCTTCAGCTCTTTCTGACAGGGTTGGTAGTTGAGGTGGTTATTTTGTTACTTCTTTTTGTTGTTGTTGAGGACTTTCTTGTGGGTGCATTTAAATTGGTGCCAAATTACCTGAAATAATTTGTGGTTATTAAACAAACCATTCTCTGGTGTGGAAAGAATATTGTTCACTGGCATTCCGGAGGCTTGTCTTTCTTAGATTGTAGTAACTGATCTCTGACAATAATGCTTTGTGTATGTTTCCTCTTGGGTGGTGGAAGAAAAGATTAAGCCATGTTACAAAACTGCACATATGATCTAAAGCTGGTATGTCACATTATAACCAAACAAAAACAATCTCATGACTTACAAAAGCTCCTTAAGGAGGCATCACTTGCAAGGTTAATTAGAGAGGCTGACAAAAAAAGACAAGGCGCAAACTATCGTCCTATTTCCTGACACTGAGTAATGGGAAAGTACTGTGTCTCCTCAGTCTGATTCTCCATTGGATATTTATTGGTATTTACCTTATTTATAGAACTGGAATTTTAAAACTGAAATTAATGACTATTTTTTATTTTATTGGAACATGAAACCCTTTCCATTTCACTATCTTTACACGCTTTTCAGTGTCTGACAAGCTGCTTTTGGGTAACATAGGAAGGATTTGTTTGGCCAAACCCATATGTTATAAATGCAAAATTGAACTCATAAATTATACTACCCTTTTCTTACGAAACCTGCCTTTCTTGCTTTTTCAGTGTATAAGGATTCCATAACTGTACTCATAAGTATTCTTCGTTAGGTATATGCAACAGTTGCTTGTGGCTCATAGTAGCTGGTTTTCTAAGGTTATTCAGCTATCAAATTTCTTATTCCCAAGGGTCTTACCACTTGCAATGTATTCAACTGGAGGAATTCTATACTCACCAATTTACATTAATCAGGGCAAACTGAGGCATGTCTATGTAGGCCAGCCATTCTATACATCAGGATTCTTGTGTTTTCTCATTTGTATTCTTCTGAGCCACAAGTAACTTGACCAAAATTGAATGGCATCAAGTAAATATAAAACTGACATAAATGAGAAAAGAACCAAAAACCTGTGTTGTCCTGCAGTACTGCTGGGCACCTTCATTAACATCAGTTACTAGAATCAGGTTTATACTAGTGCAAAAGAGACCTTAAAAAATGCCCCACTCTATCACATTTGACTGCTTAACAAAATTAACTGGAAGATGCCAGCTAGTCTGTCAGATTGTTTTGACATTTCCCATAGAAAGTATCCATTTTGAGACAGTCAATACCTTTCCTAGACCCTTGTCAATCTGTTCGGCCAAACAACATTTACACAGCCAGCAAATTAAGACATAAAAGTAGCTAAACAGGACCTCTCCAGGTACTTTCTTTTCACAGACAATACACAATACTTAATTTCCCTACCAGAAAATGACAGTGTCTACTGAGATTTTGAGATCTGATTAGTTTCAGAGATTCATGTTTTGTAAAAACCTGTAATTCAAATTAAAGGTCTAAACTTCCTAGGCACCCTATGCCTGAAATCTGGAGAAATCTGATTACTGCAACCCCTCTTTCCCTCTAGGGAAAGAATGGGACCTTTTAGATTTTTACTGATAAGGTATGAATAACATTCTTATAAAGCTCAAAGATTGCCCAGATATACACATTTAAAATAATTGTGGTAATTAAATTGAATTGCAAGCAGCTATAGCTCCAGGCAACACCAGTTAAATGTAAAGAGAAAACATCTTCTGCATATGTTTCTGATTTATGTAATTACATGCTTCTACAAGCTACACACCATTCACTGGCAAACAGCCTTTTCTTCCTTCATTACAATTTAGCCACAGTAAGTAACATACTTCATCTGTTTGAAAAGCTCCACTTAATAATGCCACAGAGGATATATACAGCAACACTGGGGAGTGAATGTGAAAAAATTCAATGTCATTTGGTTTTGTGTGTTAAAAATAACCTCTGTGGGCCTGTTTCTGATGTAAATCATGAATGACTCCATTTTAGACAACTAAATTACACCTTATGTCAGTGAGAAATGAATTAAACCTAAGGTGTGTTTCATGTATGAGATAATGTGTTTGCTCTTGAGAACTGATGGTTTTCAGAAATTAATTCTGTAATGTGCTGGGCCATCCTGATACAAGTCCTTACCAATTCCAGTGAAAGAAGAGCAAATTCAGTTGCTACCTGAACAAAAATGGATCCAAAATTCAAGAACCCTCCCTAAAAGCACAGGATTCCCTCTGCTAACAGAAGCACAGACAAAGGATTTCTCTAATATTTCTGAAACCTTGGATCTGGATTCCCCTCACACCTCATGAGAAACTTGGAGTCAATTTTCAAATAGCATTTTTAAGGAGTTAAAAAAGAAAATTAAATTAAAAGGTGTGCTTTGGTTTGGGGGGAGGGATATTTGTTGGTTTGTTGAGGTTTTGTTTTGCCCCATTTCATCAGACTTTCAGGTTTTATATCTCTCACAGTCACACTGCAGTCCATGGAGTTACTTGTAAAGTACGTTTTCCCTCAGAATAAAAGGCCTCAGACTTTTGTCCTTTTAAATACAGTATTTCTTCAGCTACATTAGTTTCACCAGACACGACTGATTTTGCAGTAAAGCCTAGTTTATTTGTTTGTAAAGGGTTACCCTAACTATGAGACACTGTCCTAATAGGACAATGGAGTGCAAAAGGGACAAAGTAAGTTTGGTTACAAAAAATGTAGAAAAAGCTGTTGTAGCTGTAAAATTGCATATGAATTATAAATATGACATGCTGCTTCCAAAGTTGCTTTCTCATTTCAGTGTGCAATTATGTCTTGAACTATTTCACATTTTAATTCATATAAAAGTTGCTATTATGGAAAGTATTTCTAAGTATGCTCTACTGCTCATAAAATAGTGTCTAAGTACGTAATTAAGAGATACAGTTTACATATGAAACTTACTGTATACATAGTCTATACTGTAATGTAGTATTTGAATGAGTTGAAAACACATTTCTGCTTAGCTAGAAGATTTTCAGTAAGTCATGAATACTTGCCCTTACCACAACTCTTTCATTCCAGTGCCAATATGCTATTATTTATAACATATTTTCTGGCCCTTCACTGTATCTGGAAAGGATTCCGAATGAAGATATTCTGTTTTTTTTTTTATTTCACTCTCTGCTCTCACCCAACTGCTGATAGCGAGGAAGCTTTGCACTTAAGGCACTGAAAAAAAAAGAGAGGCCCCTGCTCCTATTAAAAGATACTGAACCAGGCCCTCTGAAACCCATTCTGTTCTCGACACTACATTCAAAAGAGTTCTGTGAATCTGCCTCTTCTGCTCATGCAATAATTATTCTTTTACAAAGTTTAGCACCTTCAACAGACACCAATGCGAAAACTTGACCACACAATCTTCAGTAGTCTCCAGATTAGCATATTTACCTATGGCAGGAAGACCTCAGTCCTTGCTCCAAATCACCCTGACCTGAGATCAGCATCTGAATCTTGTGTATACTGGGACCAGGCACTTTTAACTAGAATTTACACATTGCCATGAGGAGAAAAAACAAAACAAACTCATCTAATCAAGCAAAACAACACAAAACGCAAACCCACCTTTAGTTAAGATTAATTTCCTATCAGATTTTCTTATTCCCATGACTCAGAGATACTTCCCCAAATCTGAACTGCAGAGAAAAAATCAAATTTGAAGGTGATGCTGCCTTTTTTATTTCAGCTGACAGCAGGATGCACACAGCCCAGAAGGCAAAGCAGTAACAGATGCAATAATCCATCCTCAGTGAGGACGTGTCTTAAGAGGATACTGAAAGCCATGTAAAAGCAGCTGTGGAGGTGTGTGCTGCGGCTTGTGGACCACAAGCCACCTGCCAAGGCCAAAACTGGACATACACAAAATTCTGCTTAAAGTTCTCAGCATTAGCTGTAGGCATAGGAGTCACAGTTATAGTCATGTCCCTGGTCTTAGAGAGTTAAACTAGGAACAAATTAGACTACACCACTCTGCATATTTTAGATCACAAGCATAAATTGTGAGCAAGATGACCCAGTGCTGAACCATTAGGTGCCAAGAACTATTTATTTCCTCTGTGTGTTTGTGCACTCCAGCCAAAATAGCCTGTGACTGAGCTCTTAAGGCCCCATTACAATAAAGGCATAATTGAAGGTCACAACAAATTTAATGCTGTCAAGTCTGTCACATGCACACTTGGGGTGCTTGTGCTCCTTACTTGTTGGCCCACAGAAAGTGATCTGTTACTTAACATTTCTAGCCCTGTGTCACTCGTGCTAGAAGGACAGAAGGATGTGACATACCCAGAAACTGTAGCAACACGATGCAGCACAGTCACAGTATGTCTGAAGATTGCCACCTTAAAACCTGGGGAAAAAGAAGAATTGACAATGGGATCCTTAAAAATGAGAGAATTAGGAATTCAATTAAGATTTAGATGCTTAGCACTCTTAATCCCTTGTGAAAGTCATAGCTGAGAAGAATAATAAAGCTTTGTGACACCTTTCTCCAAGTTTGTCAGAGAAGAGAAAATGGTGAAGCGTGAAATCATGACAGGTCAAAGCCTTCATGAATATCCTGGGCATCTCCCAACAAACTTAGCCATCTCTGTGTTGAACTTCAGGGAAAGTTTCTGGATGAGGAGACTGAAGCTTGTAAAGTGAAGTAACATTCAGTGTGTCTCAGTTGGCTTCCAACTTGCAGTTGTTGGCCAGTAAAAACTCTCAAGGCTGGAGCCCACAGACACGGAGTGTCTATTGTTTTCTTAGTGGAGATCACTTGCTTCTGGATTTTGACTCCAGGAGAGAATAAAGGTCAGGTAACCTGAGGGCACGCTGCCATGGTTTGTTTTTGTGTGGCAAGAGAAAGACAGTACTTTATTTTCCCTTTTCTTTTGCTTTGGTCTGCTATGATATTTTTTACAAAATCTCTGGGGATCTGAGTAATCAGGGGCTTTTTGTAAAGTAAGAAAGTAGATAAATAGAGGCTTTTAAAAAAGCATTTCCCCATTATTCTTTCTAAAGAAAAGCAGGTGTTTTGCTGAAAGGTACTTTTTCTTTTGATAGTGCAGTAGCAGAGTAAAACTGAACTGACCCCTAAAGCAATAATAACTTCAGAACACATGAAACGTGAGCCCTTGTTGAGGAGTGAAATGAGTGTCCACTCTCCTGAACTAATTTATAACACCAAAGATGTCAAGTGATATGCTGAATGAAGAAATTATTTGCAGCTGAGAAAAGCTTTGCAGAGATCTCAGAAGCCTGGCAAGGGCAATTGCGATTGACTTCCAAACTAAAAAGTGCTGTTAAGAATCTCATCTGGGAAGAGAGGAAGAGCTGCATGTTCCAAGTGTGGACACAGTTATCCATAGCCTTTGCTAGACTGTGCAGCCAGAATGAAAGCATGCCAAGCACTCATTTGGTGCCCCTTGTAAGGACACATAAATCTTAAGGAAAGATTTCAATACCTTAAATAAATCACAAACAAAATAGTATCAACAGTACAACTTTAGAAAGCATGTGACAAATGTGCATCTAGCACTTCAGGCAGTTGGCACAAAGTAAAACTTTACACAGAGGTTGTTTAAAACTTGTACCCATGTGCTTACTTATCTGCAAAGCTTTCTTACCTTCTTATTCTTCTAAGAACCCAAAGTTTGCATGACCAGAGCTTGTAACTCTCACAGCAGAGGCATAGCCATAACCAGTTTATACAACTTAATTCAAGCATACCAGCTTAAACATTCTAGTTCAGACCAGTGGTTACCACTTCTAGTGAGACTGCAATATTTGGGGCCAGATTCACAGAGCATACAATTAGGCAGCTACACTGCTTCATGTCAGCAGTGGATTAGCCTGTTCAGTCAAGGCTGTAAAATACTTTGTGTCATCCGCATGTTCTCCTGCAATTTGAAAAGCAAAGAGGTATTGCAACAAGGCATAGAAACACATCCTGAAATTCAGATTGCAAGGTGTGGGCAAAAGATGTCAGTAGTGATACAAAACTGACAGCTGTGTAATGTGGTGATTCTGTACCTGTTGCACAAAATCAATTGACGAGTTATTATTTCAAAGTTAAAGATCTAACCATTCCAGCTTACAGAGCTATAATTCAGCCTAGGGTAACATGTTGCACACTAGAGGAATTTAGCCTTTGACCCGATTAGATGTTAGAATCATCCAGCTCCATTCTACGTGTGAAGCTTCACACAGCTCTAGCCCTAAAGAAAAAGGCCAGAGGTGCTAGAGAGCTTGCAGGTGTTGAAAAGAGTCAGAAGTAGCTGTTCCTTATATTACCCTTCACCTCCTGAGAAACAATAGCTCAGAAATCAGATACACTTTCATCGGAAGTCTTTCTAAAGGTGAAAGTCTACAGTTAACAAAACACTTGAGAACCTAATGAAACGTATATTTTTAATTATGGTATTTTGGAAATAACTCACAAAAGCTCTTGTTAATGCTGTTGAGAGCAGCTAATTTTCTCCTGATGTTGAAAAATAGCACACAGAAAAAGGTAATTAGTGTGAATGCTAGTATAGGAATGAAACAAGAGCTCAAAATCAAGAAATACCAAGAAATTTCCATATAAAAATGTTGAATATCTCATACCACAGTATTTGTACTACATGACTAGAAAATAACAAATGTAGTCCCTTTATTTCAGAATAGGAAAAGAGTGGTTTGAGGAATCACAGGTCCCATCCTGGGTTGTTATGCAATAACACAAAGAACCTAGATAAAAATAATAAGGTTAAAGTAAGGACTGTTCAAGATAAAAGGAAAACAGAATAAAACACATCTGAGGTGTGCCAGATGTATTCCGTACACTAGACACTACATACTACTGTATAAAGAAGAAAATTATCTGGCTTTCAGAAAATCACTGGATATGTTTCCAAAGGAAGAAATGATGAATATAAGAGCAACATTTCAATGGATATAACAAACCAAATGACAACTGATAGTAAAGCAAAAAAACAAAAACAAAACAACTGAAGGACAGGAAGATTATTAGATATGCATCTAAAACAGAACAAAATATTAGTCTGGAGCAGGATGCATTTAATACTTTCATTAATGACTTTCACAACAATGAATAGAAGTGCTTTAATGAGAGTTAGTGACCACATGAAAAGTGTGAACCCTGCCCATGCAGGGAAGACAGAAGTATTGCACAGGAATGATCTTAACAGTATTCAGACACATAGACTGTGATGCTATATCACCAAGGGAAAAACCAGAACTTCTCTTACAAGCTCAGAGACCATCATTAACATTTTTCCAGTGAACTACGAAGAAGAGACCAGATGGAAAGTTTACTGTATGCATACAGTTACCAATCAAAAAAGTCAAAACACTTCAGGAGATCTGTAATAAACCACATATTCATTCACATTTTCTGAATATGAAAACTCAGATATGTTTCTGAAAAAGTTCTCTCTTATTTCCCACATATTTTTTAGATTAAATCCATTTTAGTCACGGTATAGCAGAGAAGATAAACAGTGATATGGGGCTCACGCTAGTTTTGGTATAGTTTCTCCTGAAGTTTTCTCTACTTATAATATGTTCTAGAAACAGAAGCACAAGTTGTAAAACTATGATAAAAGTCAAAAAAAATAGTCTGCATTGATAGTTGTATTTTTCTTTGGATTTTGTCAGTCCTTGAGTTTACAGGTCTTTAAGTGTTTTAGCAAGTCTTTCATTCTACGTTTAAGCCATTGTTAGCTCTAAGACAGATAAAAAAGGAATTGTCATCTCAGTCTATCCAGATTGGATGTTCTTGATTCTCAGATCACTGAATTTATTTCTGCCTCTAACTTAAATATGGAATTTTAGTGGGAAGGTCTTAAGACCTGTCAGGGCAACTAGCTGAGTAGCACACTTCTGAGTTTGCTGAGCAGCTACATGCCGGTCAGGCTTAAACAGCATTATGCAGCTTGAATTTGATTAGCTTCTTCCTTTTTTTTTTTTTTTTTTTT
>NDXB01021634.1:14798-27528 GCA_002631895.1 Agapornis roseicollis | reverse complement strand
TGGTTTGGCTTTCTCTTTTTTTTTTTTTTTTTTTAGATAAAATACCTTTCTTAAGAAAAACACATTTGTTTCTGTGGAGTTTATCATCTTACTTCAGTGTTCCATAAAAGAAACCAAACCCAGTTCTGCGATTCTAACAACCAGCCAGGATTTCCATAAGCTTCTACCACACAATAAGCAGCTTGAACTTCAAGAAAGAAGTGTGTTATAAAAAAAAAAAGGGAAAGAGGAGACAAGAATCCCCACAGCATGTTGGGAATTTGGCACATGGGCTGAATGATATTGCCCCATCAAATACCATACTTAATTTTTTACTCTCTATTAGCTGGTTATCAATATTTACAAAATAGAGGATATTTTTACTGACATAACTTTGTTGGAAACAGTTAAACAGCTGGAAGCCTTTTAAAGTTTTCATTTTAATTTAATGCTGTCTTGTATCTGACAGCACAAAATGTTGAAGAAATGTGTTTGAGGAACCCATTCTGACAATATCAAGACATTGCATCTAACTTTACAATACATTAATGGCTTGCAGACAACTTTGTCTTTGTTTGTTATGCAAGGAAGTGGCTGTCTTCCCATGGGATGCTAGCCCATCTGTTAGACAGCCAGACAAGATCAGCAACAGAGCTATTTTGTTAGATTAAATATGGCAAGATCTGATCTTCTAATATGGTTTCTGGAATATTGTAACAATGGCTGACACCACTTCACCAAATTGGGTTAAAATCATGCCAAAAAGTTCAAAATATACAGGGCATAAGAACCAAATAGAAAACCACAACAGGTCTGATTTGTCAAACTCATCAGCTTACTGCAAGACTGCATTTGCAAACTCTGCATAGCAATATGGAGAGCTTAATTAAAGAAATAATTCATTTATCAGTTAAGAGATATTTATAAAACACAGCTGGACAAGACTTTAAACAGAGGGTCACCCATAGCTAAAGGTCTTGAAAAACAAGAAGTCTTTTGGCAGCAAGCAGGTTTTCAAAAGCTTAAATTTGTTAACATGAGAGCAGAGTTGCACTCACTTTTTGAAATATCACTGTCTCAAAAGAGATAATCTCCATTTTCAGGAACAGCCTCTGATGAGGAAAGTAAGGATGCTTGAACTCCATAAGACCAATTTTTCTCTTGCAAGAGCGAGAAAGTCACTTTCTGACTCAGCTCATCATTTGTAAAATGGGATCTGAGGATCTTCATTAATCAGGGGTGACAAGATATCAGCAAGGAATCACGCAGATATTTTAGAAGTATCAGTTGAAAATGTCATTAAGATGACACCTTTTATCAGCAGAATCATAGAACAGTTTGAATTAGAAAGGACATTTATATCATCTAGTTCCAACCCCTTGCCATGGGCAGGGACACTTCACACTAAACCATGGCACCCAAGGCTCTGTCCAACCTGGTCTTCAACACCGCCAGGGATGGAGTATTTACAACTTCTTTGAGCAACCCATTCCAGTCCCTTGCCACCCTCACAGGGAAAAACTTCTTATATCCAACTTGAACTTCCCCAGCTACAATTTGAACCCATAATCCCTTGTCTTATAGCTACATTCCCTAATGAAGAGTCCCTCTCCAACATCCTTATAACCCTCTTCAGATACTGGAACCTGTTCCTGTCACTACTAAAGATGTTGAACAGCATAAGAAAGAAAAATGTGATGCGAGATCAACCTATATTGTAAAAAACCTAAATACATATTTGTCAATTACCATCCACATTCATATTTTATGTTGTGCTCAAATGCTCTTCTTAATAGTGATGTTTTTCTAAATAAGCCTCATATTTGCTAAAGGAATCCTCAAAGTTTTAGCAATAACAACTTAATATATATTTAACATACGATAACTTTCCATTTAACCTCTGTAGAGGAGCATGGATGTGTGTGGTTGGGCCACCACTGTTACAAACTTTCTTAACTCTTCCATGTCTGAAGGCTGTGGGAAAGCAGGATGGGATGAATACCTTCTAGTGCCCAAAAAATCAGTCCAGGAATGACCCAGTTCTGAGATATAATCCAAGCCCCCTAAAACTTTTAGTCTGAATGGTGATAACCACTCAAGAGGAAGTTAGCACTGACTGGAAGAAACCAAATCTAATGTGTATTAGCCAGGCTAGAGGCTATCCCTTATGGCATTCACATACACAATATGGGGTTTTCAGACAACAAAGCTAAAGGAATAGATTTGTGAAAAAGGAACAAAGATGAAAATACTTTTCACAAGGCTTTGAAAGCAAAGCTCGAGAAAACTGTAGGAAGAGAATCCCAGGACCAGCAAGGAGGTGGGCTGGGTATACTCATCAGATGTAGGGGCATAATCATCAAAACAGATTATCTCCTCCATACAAATTCTATCTACAAATTCTATCCTTTCAGCTGAGGAACTAAAATCCAAACCACACTCTAATCAACATCTGACAGGAACTGAAGGAAAACAAAAAGAATAAGCAACTTTCCTGATCCCTCTTCTTTCCTTGTATTCCTGCTTTCCTGTTTCCAGCTACAGTGCAACTCTCTGACTCTTTCACTTGGGGAAGTTCCCAAACACAGACTGCAACATCCATTGAGTGCAATGAAGAGGAAAACAAACAGAAGGCATGTGACGAAGTTACAGCTCTATGATGAATGCAAATGAGCCAAAGCTCAACTGGGAAAGCACAGTGCTTCCCTAGACACAGCCATCAAGTTAATGTTTGCCATAAACTTATCAAAGATTTTTTAATTAATTATGCAGAAACATTTGACAACACATAGACGTCATGTAGTCACAGAAGCAGTAAGGGACATCAGAAACATGTAACTGTAGCAACAGGCATGGAAAATGCTCCATAAATCATTATGTGCTCTATAGACAAATAGGAACAGCCTCACTCTTGCAGGTCCTTCTTTTCATGGGGGACTTCAATCACCCAGACATCTGTTGGAGGGACAGCACGGCCCGGCACAAGTGATCCAGGAGGTTCCTCAATTGTGTGGAAAACAACTTCCTTCTGAAAGTAATAGAGGAGCCAACAAGGAGAGGTGCCATGCTTGACCTTGTGCTCACCAACAGGGAAGGGCTTGTTGGAAATGTGGTGCTCCNGTGTGGAAAACAACTTCCTTCTGAAAGTAATAGAGGAGCCAACAAGGAGAGGTGCCATGCTTGACCTTGTGCTCACCAACAGGGAAGGGCTTGTTGGAAATGTGATGCTCCAGGGCAGCCTTGGATGCAGCAATCATGAGATGGTAGAATTCGAGATCCTCAGGACAGTGAGAGGTGTGTGCAGCAAACTCACTGCCCTGGACTTCAAGAGAGCAGACTTTGGCCTCTTCAGGAACCTGTTTAGCAAGGTTCCATGGGATATAGCCTTAGAGGGCAGGAGGGCCCTTTGTACCTTTGCAGGTACATTGCAAATAAAAGACAGACTAGGGGCAATGTGGGCCCTCTCCAGAAGCTGTCAGGAGTACTGGCTACTCTGGATTTGGAGAAGGCTGAGGTTCTGAATGACTTCTTTGCCTCAGTCTTCACTAGCAAATGCTCTGAACACATCACCCAAGTCTTGAAATGCAGATGCAGAGACTGTGAGACTGTGAGAATGAAGACCATAGGCCCACTACAGGAGAGGATCTCTTTTGAGACCTTCTTGAGAACTTGAATACACACAAGTCCATGGAACCTGATGAAGTTCATCCAAAGGTCCTGAAGGAGCTGGAAAATGAAGTTGCTAAGCCACTGCCCATCATACTTGAAAAGTCATGGCAGTCAGGAGAAGTCCTGACAACTGGAAAAAGGGAAATATAACCCCCATTTTCAAGAAGGGGAAAATGGATGACCCAGGGAACTCTCACAGAGTCTCACCTCTTTGCCTGGCAAAATCTTGGAGCAGATTCTTCTGGAAGGCATGTTAATGTACATGAAAAACAAGGAGGTGCTTGGTGGCAGCCAGCATGGCTTCACTAGGGGCAAATCCTGCCTGACCAATTTGGTGGCCTTCTAAGATGGGGCTACAGAACTGATGGACAGGGGTAGAGCAGTTGACATCATCTACCTGGACTTGTGCAAAGCGTTCAACACTGTCCCGCATGACATCCTTGTCTCTAAATTGAAGAGACATCAGTTTGATAGACAGACTACATGGTGGATAAAGAACTGGCTGGACGGCCGCACACAAAGAGTTGTGGCCAATGGCTGGAAGCCAGTAATGAGTGGTGTCCCTCAAGGATAGGTGTTGGGACCGGTCTTGTTTAACATCTTTGTTGCTGACATTGACAGTAGGATTGAGGGCGCCCTCAGCAAGTTTGCCGATGACACCAAGCTGTGTTGTTCGGTGGATATGCTGGAGGGAAGGAATGCCATCCAGAGGGACCTTGACACGCTTGTGAGGTGTGCTGATGCCAACCTCATGAAGTTTAACCATGCCAAGTGCAAGGCCCTCCACCTGGGTCGGAGCAATCCCAGGCACAGCTACAGGTTGGGCAAAGAAGAGATTGAGAGCAGCCCTGCAGAGAAGGACTTGGGGGTATTGGTCAATGAGGAAATGAACATGAGCCGTCCGCAATGTGCGCTTGCAACACAGAAAACCAACAGCATCCTGGGCTGCATCAAAAGGAGCGTGACCAGCAGGTTGAAGGAGATGATCCTGCCCCTCTGCTCTGCTCTCATGAGACCTCACTTGGAGTATTGTGTGCAGTTCTGGTGTCCTCAACATAAAAAGGACATGGAGCTGTTGGAACAAGTCCAGAGGACGGCCACGAGGATGATCAGGGGACTGGAGCACCTCCCATACAAAGACAGGCTGGGAAAGTTGGGGCTGTTCAGCCTGGAGAAGAGAAGACTGTGTGGAGACCTCATAGCAGCCTTCCAGTATCTGAAGGGGGCCTATAGGGGTGCTGGGGACAGACACTTCATTAGGGACTGTAGTCATAGAACAAGGGATGATGGGTTCAAACTGTAGCTGGGGAAGTTCAGGTTGGATATAAGAAGTTTTTCCCTGTGAGGGTGGCAAGGGACTGGAATGGGTTGCTCAAAGAAGTTGTGAATACTCCATCCCTGGCGGTGTTGAAGACCAGGTTGGACAGAGCCTTGGGTGCCATGGTTTAGTGTGAAGTGTCCCTGCCCATGGCAGGGGGTTGGAACTAGATAATCCTAAGGTCCTTTCCAACCCTAACCATTCTATGATTCTAAGATGGAGAGTGAAAAATGGGAACTGAAAGTACCCAGCTTGGTAATAAACTCCTGCCTGAATCATTAAGATTTCCCCAGAATAAACAGGAAGGCCATCCAAGTACTCTACTGAACCCAGAGTTCAGTCTGGGAGCCTTCCAGCCCTGTAAGGTCTTTCCCTCAGAGGTTATCCTGGCACTAGCAAGTTCTCTTGTAAATCCAAGATAGATTTGTACTCAGTCCCCTTTGTCATGTTTCCTTCCTCAGCACTGTGCCCTGTTCTTTCATGACAGTGTAACAGTCTATTGCTGCAAGGCGTTCCTAGTGGTGTGACAGTGTGGAAAAACAGATGTAAACATCTCCTTTAACACACGGACTTCAGGATATGTGGAACACGTGTCACTCTTTAGCTGCTCTGGGCAGCTCTGAAGGTACAGAGGTATAATTGGCACAGCCTATCAGCTAGTCACATACACATCTCATGGCACTAGCCTATCAGCTAGTCACATACATATCTCATGCAATTTTATAGATTCCTAATAATGGGATTGTTACTTCTGAATGCTTATCTTTTATTATGAAAAGTTTAAGTTGATTTGAGTAGCCCCAAAACATTTTGTTAACCACCTCCACATTTTTGAGGTTTGAAATTGTTCTTAAGAGCATGGAACAGAGCTATCACCGACAGTATTTGTTTTAGCTCTTTTGTAGTAGTTGTTTAGTTCTTTTGGAATCATGGCAGCTCTTTCATTAGAAAACCTATTCTAAGGAATGCTGCTCTTATCTAGCAGATGTTCTGCTAAATAATTTGTTTTGTACTTTGCAAAATACGGCTTAGAGCCCATATCCACTGCACAGTGGAGATGAGTGTTGTTTTTAAGTCTCTTTCCCAATAAAAAAGCTGTTTAGGAATCTTTGACTGTGAAGAAATAAGTATTTCCTGATAAGGATCTGGAATGTCATTTGTAAACAGCTCACATTTGTATGCAATTTTTACTACACAAGTTACACTTTTAGAGCAAATTTGGACATATAAAAGTACAATTAAAAAATGGCTGGGGAAAAAGTTTGTAAGAAATAGCTTGTTCAATGGATTTAATCCCTTTCTCTCACCAAAATTATCTGCAGTGTTTTGTTATTAATTCCTTCAGTACTCCTCTTTGTTAGTCAGAAGTTTTATGCAAACAAATTTCTCCCTACTCATTGCACACCAAATGCTGACTCTAAGTGTTCTCTGTAGTATTCTAATATGTTCACCACTTGATAGGTTCAAGCTGTACAATTGGGTGTCTTAAGTCACATGGTGCTGTTTATGTTCTCAGCATCCTTTTGCTCCTAATGATTTGCATATGGTCAAGATATACATTTTGTTTTATGATTGAATGAAACTTAGCTCAAAGGAGCCAAGATTAATTTTTCAGGGGCATTTTGTACAAACAAAATTCCACTGACATAAACACATTAAAAAAGGGGTTGTGAACACAGCCATAGTGAAAAAACATCTACTTAGAAGATGCCAATGTGCTAGAATACTTTTTGTCCTAACAGCCCCAATAGCCATTTTTTTCTCTTCACTATCTACATGCCAGAGAGTGATTGTAAACTTCTTTGATTCAATATAAGCCTATACATAATACTTGTGATTTATATAATTTAAATCTTCACATAAAGCAATGTTACTGAAAACATGAAGAATATATAACTTCACATCACTGTTTGTGCATAACTATTTCCAGGGCCAGCTGTCCATCTGCCAACTGTACAATAAATCATGTTTTATTTCCCCTGTTGTAGGAAAGCAGTTTTCTTTAAAACAAACCTTCACAATATGTCTTGTTTGCTACCATTTCAAGGCATGATACATTAATGGAAAAGAATGTGTTCAATGCAGCATTATCAGGTAGGTCAGGCAGGGCAGCCCGGTACACATTTTCCCACAATCTCTGCTCATTAACATCTAGTTCTCCCATTGTGAAGATTTTTGGCTCTGTTCCATCAGAGCAGACCAGAAAAATGTTTACAATATCCAAACTTGAAGGGACACACAAAAAAAAAGGGGGCTTTGAAATGCCAGTCATTTGGGATGAAAAGTTTCAAAAGAGAAGGTAACCCAAAGGTTACTAATGGGATGTCTGCAACACCTACTTTTAGTGAATGTTTCATAAGCACGCTTTACTCCTGAAGAAAAGCTTGGCCTAGACAAAAATGCCAGCTAAAATATCTGTAGCTAGCTTGAGCAGCCTGGTACCTATGAACAGAAAGGGCAGTTTTGTTATGCCCTAATGTGGCCTCTCACCCTGCTTCTATTGACAAAATAAGATTGCCTCAGTGGCCAACACAGCTTTTCACATGCCAAAGTGGAAGGCACGAGCAATGCAGCATGCTCAGCCTCTCCAGGGGAGGAGAGGAGGAAGGTGACAATCAGCATCATTGCCGTAGAAAGCCCCGCTCTGCAGGGAAGAGCTGAACTGCAGCACACAGGAATGAGTTTTGCAAGCTTCACAAGTTTTCCTGCTCCGCTAAATAGCCTTCATGAGGCATTCTCATTTCTCACGAGCAAGTTTCATAACTTTCATAACAACCCAGAGACCTTCAGTACTGTTTTTCCCTGAAAGAATTAATGCATATTTGTAAGATTTTAGAATCATAGAATCATAGAATAGTTAGGGTTGGAAAGGACCTTAAGATCATCTAGTTCCAACCCCCCTGCCATAAGCAGGGACACCTCACACTAAAACATGTCACCAAAGGCTTCATCCAACCTGGCCTTGAACACTGCCAGGGATGGAGCACTCACAACCTCCCTGGCCAACCCATTCCAGCATCTCACCACCCTAACAGGAAAGAATTTCTTCCTTAGATACAATCTAAACCTCTCCTGTTTAACTTTGAACCTGTTACCCCTTGTCCTGTCACTACAGTCCCTAATGAAGAGCCCTTCCCCAGCATCGCTATAGGCCCACTTCAGATACTGGAGGGCTGCTATGAGGTCTCCACGCAGCCTTCTCTTCTCCAGGCTGAACAGCCCCAACTCTCTGAGCCTGTCTTTGTATGGGAGATGCCTCAGTCCCCCGATCATCTTCGTGGCCCTCCTCTGGACCCTAGAAGGCCACCAAATTGGTCAGGCAGGATTTCCCCCTAGTGAAGCCATGCTGGCTGCCACCAAGCACCTCCTTGTTTTTCATGTACATTATCATGCCTTCCAGAAGAATCTGCTCCAAGATTTTGCCAGGCACAGAGGTGAGACTGACTGGTCTGTAGTTCCCTGGGTCATCCATTTTCCCCTTCTTGAAAATGGGGGTTATATTTCCCCTTTTCCAGTTGTCGGGAACTTCACCCAATTGCCGTGATCTCTCAAATATGATGGGCGGTGGCTTAGCAACTTCACTCGCCAGCTCCTTCAGGACCCACGGATGGATTTCATCAGGTCCCATGGACTTGTGCACATTCAGGTTCTTAAGATGATC
This sequence comes from Agapornis roseicollis, assembly GCA_002631895.1. Taxonomy (NCBI): domain Eukaryota; kingdom Metazoa; phylum Chordata; class Aves; order Psittaciformes; family Psittacidae; genus Agapornis; species Agapornis roseicollis. The sequence goes on along the minus strand of NDXB01021634.1, from coordinate 18,901 downwards.
TTGAACCAGATCCTCTTCTACAGTGGTCCCAAGGTCTTCATTCTCACAGTCCCTGCGTCTGCCTTTCAAGACTTCAGTGGTGCAGTCAGGGCCTTTCCCATTGATGACCGAGGCAAAGAAGTCGTTCAGAACCTCAGCCTTCTCCAAATCCAGAGTAGCCAGTTCACCCGATAGCTTCCGGAGGGGGCCTAAGTTGTTCCTGGTCTGTCTTTTATTCGGAATGTACCTATAGAATCCCTTCTTGTTATCCTTAACATCCTTAGCCACGTTTAATTCTATCTGGGCCTTAGCTTTCCTTACGTGGTCCCTAGCTTCCCGGACAACATTCCTATATCCTTCCCAGGCCACCTGTCCTTGCTTCCACCTTTAATAAGCCTCTTTTTTCCTTTGAATTTTTCTCAGCAGCTCCTTATCCATCCAAGGAGGTCTCCTGGCCCCCCTGCTGCACTTCCTTCTAGTTGGGATGCAACACTTCTGAGCTTGTAGCAGGTGATCCTTGAATATCATTCAGCAGTCTTGGGCCCCCCTGCCCTCTAAGGCTATATCCCATGGAACCTTACTAAGCAGGTTCCTGAAGAGGCCAAAGTCTGCTCTCTTGAAGTCCAGGGCAGTGAGTTTGCTGCACTCTCTTCTCACCATCCTGAGGATCTCGAATTCTACCATCTCATGATCACTGCATCCAAGGCTGCCCTGGAGCGTCACATTTCCAACAAGCCCTTCTCTGTTGGTGAGCACGAGGTCAAGCAGGGCACTTCTCCTTGTTGGCTCCTCTATTACTTTCAGAAGGAAGTTGTCTTTCACACAATTGAGGAACCTCCTGGATCACTTGTGCCGGGCCGTACCATCGCGCCAACAGATGTCTGGGTGATTGAAGTCCCCCATGAGAACAAGGGCCTGCGAGCTTGAGGCTTTTCCTATTTCTCTGTGGAGCGCTTCATCCACAGAGTCCTCTTGATCAGGCAGTCTGTAACAGGTCCCCACAGTTATGTCTTCCATCGCTGTTCTACCTTTAACCCTGACCCACAAACTCTCTGTTAACTGTTCCCCTGAATACAGGATACCTCAGACAAACAGCCATGAAGTATTAAATATCTTTTAAAATGTCAGACCCTATTGCACTACCATGGCTTAAAGATAGTGGAAACCATTGTTTCACATGAAAACAGAGCTGGAGAGGAAAGTAAATTCAGAGTTCACCTACCTGAAGATTTAGATAGGTTTGTAAGGATGACCCTGCTTATTTCACACAAGTTTTCTCTCCCTTAAATTCTTCAAGCTTGCGCTGCATTCAGTGGAGCTGTTCCTTTTTACACTGGTTTGAGACTAGAATTGGGGTTTTTTTAAATGGAATGTCAAGAAACTTTTAAATAAAATGCAAGCCTTTATTGTAAGGGTTCTGCTTTTGTTTTACATAATAATATGCTGTGGAGCACAGTTTCCTATTTTATATTCTTTTCCTTCTTCTCATACCACCCATGACTCTTCTCCTTCTATATTAGTTTGGAACTTTTCTTCTTGCCATTCCTATTATAAACGACATCTCTTTTGCACCCTTTTAACAGCATATCAGTGTTCAAACTTACTGCTTTTTGACTAGCAAAGCATTCAGAATTTCTGGTGGGACTTTCAGTTGGGTTGTATGCAAGCTGAACAGTTAACTGTCACATATTAAAGTGATGGGAAGAAGCACTGAAGAACCACCATCTCCATCAATGTCTGTTCAACAAGATTCTCAGCATAAGAAATCACTACCTTTTACCACAAGTTCCAGGGGGTCAGGTACATTTAGCACAATTGTACAGGTGCTAAATGAGAAGTTGATATCCCCAAACAATACCATTCTCTTGGCTGTATAATAAATAGACCAGTTAAAAAACAATGTTTGAACTCCAGTTTAACTGTACAGAACTGGAAGCATAAACAACTAAAGGATGAGTGTGATGTTTGGTATCAGACCTTTAAACCTTCAAGCTTGATGTTGGTGTGCATAATAGAAATGCTGACCTATCAGGTGTCTCGTGTACGGCTGCTCAAAACTAAAAATTACTGCTTGATCATATTCATCTGTATCAATTCTTTCAGTAACCAGTTTCTCTTTTGAGGACTAGACTGATATAATGAACTACTCTGTAACGGTAAGGCTCAGGAAATGGACTTAGTAGAGAGACACAAATATGTGGTAGTGGAAGCCCACTTCCGTTAGGGAAAAAATCTTAGCTAAAGCGCCTTGGCAGTGTATTAATAGCTATAAAACAATCTTTCTCTGCTGATCACAGATATGCTGTGGTCAATAAGAGGTCTACTCATTGTTTTGTTAAAAACAATGATGATTTATTTTGCTTCAGCCATATGTGAAACTAGTCACTACATTATGAACAGTAATATCCTCTTAGTCTCAATGGAGCTCTTTTTACACAGAAAGATTAACAAAGCATTTAACTAAATACTCAGTATAGCAATCTACTGATTGACCACTAAAATACAATTGTATTTTTGATTGAACAGTGTAACTATTTAACAATGCACAGCAGCAGAGGAGACAGAGAGTAGGAAACATCCATTCGAAACCAAAGCAAGAGCTGAAGTAAAATGTAACTACCTTTAATCAGGCATTAGCATCAAGTAGAGCTAAAGTTGTAAGTTTGAAGAGAGTCCTAGAGTCTATATGCCTACAAGAAACAGAGTTTACACATTAAATGGAGGATGAACTCCAACTGCATGGTGCCCTCTACAGTGGAATGAAATCTGCAAGGCTCAGAGGAAATTAAAATGATGGATTAAATCACTTGGTTTCTGCAGCACTGTCTTCAGGTTAGAAAATCAGAAGAGAACCTAACCCAGGTGACAAAGGCTCAGCAGGGGCATGCAGAACCAAGCTGGAGTCCTCAGGTGCATGCAGAATGGCTTGGCATCTGCTTAGCCAGATACTACTTAACTACTTCCAAATGGCAAACAGGACAAGTAGAACAAAATTTAGTGATTAAATGCCTTTTAAACGTCTACAGATCTAGTAGATTTGATAGTTTATTGTGATCCAGCTCAATATTTACCTACTGTGTATCAAGCAGAATTCAAATTAAAGGAAGTAAAATGAAACCAAGTAAATAAAGAAAAATTCTGGAAAGCTGTAAGGAATAATTTGGCAATACAATTGTTTTCTTAGATGTGAAACTCCCCTGTGAGAGTCTGAAGAGGATTACAAAATTTATATACCTTGTAAATGACAAGAAGTGGTCTTAGCAATCTAATTTTATCTGTTGGCTGTGATTTAGCTGGAGATGGGGTATACATCAATGGAGATAGTAAAGTCACCTGGTGCACCACCACTTCTGAACACACATTTCAGCTCCTGTCTGTATGACACATGGTTAAAATTACTTCCCTCCACCTTCTTTTTTATCTTTCTAAAGTCTTTGTTACCTGTTAGGGAAATACAGAGCTAGAATAATACAGGGAGAGGGAAATATATGTATATACATGACATATAGATATGTATAGATATGTAAAGTCACTGTCAAAAATACAAAATTCCTTATTTATTATAGTTGAAAAAAACCAGACATTTATGATACTATCTCCTAGCTACTGATTTCATGTCATTCTCTGGTATCAAGGAAAAAGAAAAGGCTTAAAAGTAGATTATTCATAGTTTTGGAAGTCTTTGAAATCAACCAAACGTTTGCTGCATCCAATAATGTTTTTTCTCTGCTATTAGCATAGTCCAGTAAGCACAATAACAGTGGAGCTTTTGGATAAGTTAAGAGCATTTTTTTAGCACAGAAAAGAAAAACAACTTTTCTACATTTTAACAACTGATTAAAGAGAACAAATGAAGCCTTAAAAGGCACATATTAACATCAACAGAAGATGTTCCTCACACTTGGCAACAAAAAATCAGAGATCCATCAGGCTTTAATATTGGTATAAGATTAAAAAGAAAAATTGTGTTTTCCTCTTCCCTCTCTGGAGACCTTGTTTGCTGAAGAATGTAAAATCCAATTCCCCGGGGAATGCCACAGGCTTTTTGGCAGACTCTTTGAAACTCAAGTTGACTGTTTTCTGTACAACTAACATTAGAAAGGAGGGGAAAAAGGGGGGGGGGG
>NDXB01021634.1:0-14620 GCA_002631895.1 Agapornis roseicollis | reverse complement strand
GGGGGGGGCGGGAAGAGAAAAGAAGGAAAAAGGCACATAATTACTTTCAATGTTCACATGGCGCTGGCTTCTTGAATCTGAAAAAGTATCAGGCTGCAAAGGCTGGACTTCATTTAACTTCATACAATTGACAGGTGGGCTTCAGCTACTTGCAATTATTCAAAGTGGGTAGTTAGTTATCTTGACTCTTTTCAGAGGAACAATCAGAAATAATACTCAAGTTTATAAGAAAAACAAACATACTCGCTCATATTTGTACTTGTCAAGCTCTATGCCATCTAACAATGTCAGACTAGAAAGCACAGTTAGCTAGCCTAACATCAGGGTGGGCATGCATTTTACTGCTAGCATCCCTCCAAACACCATTTAACAAATGCTCTCCATTCAAGCTGAGCAGATGGAATTAAAAATACTCTGAGGAACTGCAATTCTATAGGCATAAATTATATGGATGTCTTTCAATAGGAGTGCTCAGGCTCAGGAGGACAAAGGTTGTTGTAAAGCTGACTGGCTTGCTTGGGCATGCAGATTAAAGCTCTCTTCACCCTAAGAAAATGTAGACTTTGAATGCTACTCCCATATTTTGAGGGCATACATAGCCTTGTTGGTAATTGTCTAAATATTTGCTACTGAAGGAAATTCTTATCACTGTCAGAGAAAATTAACAAATAAAAAATGTTCTAATTTTTCTACCATGCCCATAATTTTCTTTCATATTTAAAAGTTTGAAAGTGTAATTGGCTCTCCCTATTCTTCCAGTACACTTTTCATCCATAGATTTACTTATTAAGACTGGGTGTTTAGTGTTTTTAACCAAATAGTGTCCTCCCTTTTTCAGGCAACCTTATAAAAACTTTACTTCGACTATATGGGAGTAACAGGAAAAAAAAGACTAAGTGGGGAAAGAGAAGAAATGTTGAGGCAAACTTTACATTTACATCTAAGCTCTCATAGCTTGGAACTCAAAATCAATTTAGAATAAATCAGTAGCAAATGTATTAAAAAAATCCCATCCTTGAAACCCACCCTTGAAAATTCCAATCCAAGAACCTTGCCCTACAATCTTCTGCTTCATGTCTATATTTGCATAATTACCTATTTGTGCAATACTCAAGCACTGCTTTATCAGAAGAATAAAATGTTTTGCAACTCCCTCCTCTTCCACTAGCATCACCTAAACTGCCTTTCATGTTCATTATCTTCCATACCATCCTTTCACCTACACTTGCCAGTAGTAATAGTAAAAAAGATACTGCACATGTAAGAGCAACTCCATAATAAAGATGTTGTGGGTATGGAAATTGAGGTAATGGGGGGTACTGATAAAGGGATAGATAACAAATTCAGTGAATGGGACCTGCTATAATGGCACCAGTGGTCTCATCACATATTATTAATAATTTATTATGTACATCAATGCAAATGCAAACATCGATGCAAAATGCCTTAGAAACAAGGATGCAAGCAAATTAGTTCAGTTCATGCTGTGTGTATATGTTTCATAACACTGGCTTTATTTAATTTCTTCAGGCTGTTATCAAGTGATTCTTTTCACCTGCAATAGTGACCTAAAGAAAAGCTTTTAGGATCATTAAGCAACCCCAGCAATGTTCACTAATACTATTGAATGAGGTCTCTAGATAGATTATGCAGTAAAAATACCCACAAGAAACAAGCAAAGCAAAAGATATAAAAATATACATAAAGATATACATAAAATGAGTATCTGCAGTGCAGTATCTTCACTGAACTGAAACATCTTTAAAATCTGTCATCTTTGCACATAGAGGAAGGAGATACATTTGTCAAATATCTTGCAACAGATAGTTTGCTGAAGAAGAAACATAAACCCCAGCTGCAACAAAAACTAGGCTTTTTTGTGTTTGTTTCTGTTTTTTTTAAGACAGTGTGGTTGCCCTCCCAGAATGATGAGTTCAGACAGAACGTCAGAATGACAATGAGACAAAGTGGGGAACAAGGAACTGGGACACCCACATCAACAAAAATTACAACATTGAAACAGGTTTGATATGCATTTCTTAAATGACTCTGCAACATCTGTTGCCCAGAAAAGATAACGCAGGGCATTATTCCGTAGTTTCACCCATCTCTCACATTCATATATGAAATCTACAAATCTATGTTTTAGAAAGCCATACCAATGTTCCTATTGGACCATTGTAGAAGTCTGTTCTAGCTGCTGGTTTGTTGGTTTACTAGCATCTTTTAGCAAAGACAATACAGCAGTGTGGACAGGCAACTCAGATAGCAGCAGCGGAGTAGTGTTATACGAAGAAAGAAAAAAGGCGTTTTGGTAGATTCTGAGATGACACGCCTATCAGTTATTCTAAGTACATAATAAAGGTTACTACACTAGTAACTAGATTTATATATTTATCAGTTAATCTGCCCCAAGGGCATAGAAGCTAATTAATGAAAAATATAGTCAGGCTTGGCTTCAGGCAGTAATTTAATATTGCTCTAAATCTCTGCAAGAGCAAACCTGTGAACCAAAGAGGAAATGCATACTGCACAAGAACACTTGTGATCTGAAATATGATCCCCTGTGGAGTTTTCAGATGAGGCACTTTTCCAGTGATTAACTCAGTACATTTGAATTTCATAATTTAATATTTTAGGTGATTGGTTATTTGTGGTGCTCAGAGAGAAAAACAAGTTTTCCATGAGTAACATCAGAGCAAAAGGCAGATAATGACTAAGCCATCTTGGGTCACTTGAAGCCCCAGTGCTCCTTGCTGAGCCTGTAGGACATTCAGTATGTGCTCTTATGGCAATTTTAATAATTATGCTGTACTTTTCTTACATTCTGATGGTAATAGATCTATGTTAAGGTACATCCAACTTACTTTCCATCCTGGTACATCACTTCCCATAGTGTTCATTAAGGATCAGCAGAGGGAGGCATTTGGGCTTATCAGAATTTGTCAACAGGTTGCCAGGTTGAACAGGGCTTGGAGCAACCTTGTCTAGTGTGAGGTGTCCCTGCCCATGGCAGGGGATTGGAACTGCATGAGCTTTAAGGTCCCTTTCAGTCCAAACCAGTCTGCAATGCTATGATTCCATGAACATGCTCTGAAAATGCCCCAATTACACCACCTTTTACAATGCTACAACAATCTTGCACTCCAGGTCCCTGCATCCAAATGCAGCCAGGTAATTGAGCTCCCATCCATGTATGGAAGATGAGAGCCTCCAAAGCTGCCTTGCAGGTGTGGCAAGGAATATGGTTGGCACACACTTCTCTGGGACTTGGGGAGAGGCTGAACATCACTTGTGTCTCTGCTGATCTGTTACTAACCAAGAATCAACTAAGATACATCTGAGTTTTTTGTCAAATTAAAAGCTCTCTCCAGAGAAATCCACCAGATGTGTATGCTCTTTGCTAAGAAATATTTGTTGTGCCATACTTCTGGGAAAGCAAAACGCCAAGGATCAGATAATGAGACTGAAAATCCAGCAAAGTTCAGATAAGGGTTAAGTAAAAAGTCAAATTTCAGAGCTTTGAAATTGTCCCTTAACTGCATTTAAAGTCTCTCTTTCAATTCACCCTGGATTTGGTGGGATACACTACATCAGAATGTCATTTTACCTTCTATCAAAATGTGATATTTAAGCCTGTCTTATGTTCTTTTTGTTCAGCAATATTTTCATGGGCTGCCTTTCTCTATTAGAGTTTAAAGACAAAATTCAGCCTGCACTGACAAACTCAATTCTAGATTACATATGGATATGAAATAGTGTTTCTGTACCATGAAAAGCTTTTCAGCTTTCAAGCAAAGCTTTCCCTGTTCCCTGTTAGGATAAAAATCAAGGCCTTTTTAAGTTTTATGTAAAAAGAAAAAACTCAGGAGACACCAAAGCAGTCCCTGTTAAAAGCCTGATGGGCAGGGCTCTCATCTGTCTAATTTGGACTAAAGGCTTGACTGAATTTCCCTCTGCCCAGGGAACATTGTTTAATGAAGAACTACCGAAATCTCTATCAGTCTCCCTATTTTTGGCAGAAATCCTGTCCTTGAGCAGAAAAATCCTGGTAAAAGTCTAATCAAAACCATCATACTTATATAAAAATTGTAATGAAGGAAATATTCCAATTAGTCCAGTTTTTATCAAAGCCCTCACCAGAAGCAAACAGACATTAATCACAGATGTTGAAACACTTAAAACCAAACAAATACCAAGAAAATCCCTCTCATACCCAGAAACATCTCAGTTATACATATTTCTGCCTCTAGTTTGAACATTCTGGTATGCTATACCTTTGGCTTCCTAGAGTAATAAATTAGCAGGTAGCAACAGTTATTTTCAAATGTTATACATAAAGCTTTTCAGAGTTTGAAGGTGAACTTTTCACAACATTATCAGATTAGATAAGGGCTTCCAAAGTCTTGCACTTAACATACTTCATACACAAACAAAGGAAAATCTGTCCACCTGTCCTCAACTCCAGAGAAGATCAGGATGGGAGGAACACCTCTGTCCTCTAACCATACAGCACCCAGCTGAGGCTGTGGCTGGTTTTGCCCTGACTGCATTCATGCAGTACCTCTTTGTAGGATACTGGTACCCAAGCAAATGAAGGTGAGGCATCTCTGGATAACATGGCCCTCACAAGGCTATGCCTGTGTTTAATAAGGTAGTACACAGTAATGTGTTTATATTCTGTGCTGCCAGTGTTAGTTCAGGTGACTTGACAAACAGCCCTGTAAAAGGCTGCAGGCAAGTGATCCTGCTGTCTGTGTGAAGCCAAGAAGAAGCACATGGAGATAGGTGTATGGCAGAACTGCACCAAAGCCAGATGGTCAGGAGGCCTTCTGAGTGGAGGTTGCTACAAAATTGAGACTTCTGTGTCTGAGCACAATCGATACTCCAAATGCGCATGAACTCTGGCAAGGTTTCTTACTACAACTACCTGAAAGGAAGATGAAGAGAGGAGATGGGTCTCTTCTCCCAAATAGCAAGTGATAGGACAAGAGGTAATGGCTTCAAGCTGCACCAGAGGAGGTTTAGACTGGAGATTAGGAACAATTTCTTCCCCAAGGGGTGTTCAGGCATTGGAACAGGCTGCCCAGGGCAGTGGTGGAGTCACCATCCCTGGAAGTGTTCACAAACCCTATAGACAAGGCCCTCAGTGACAGGGCTTAGTGGTGGCCTGCAGTGCTGGGGGAATGGTTGGACTTGATCTTAAAGGTCTTTTCCAACCTGTTTGATTCTATGATTCATGATGAGGCTTCTCTTTCTGAATGCAACAGGGCTGCATAGGCAGAAAGTGGAGCTTAGGAAAAGATGGGGCTGCTTTTTCATGTTGTTTATAACCCGCAAGGTGATCTCTTGCTTGTCCTCACCCTTCTCTTTTGCTCATCTCCTTCCACATGCTCCTTTTTGATTTGTTTTCTTTTTCCCTAACTTTTTTCTTCTCTGCAATAGATTTTCAAAGCTGTCCCTTGCAGACAATGGAGAGAGACTACTACACAGTACACAATCTCCCTCTCACTGCATCAAAAATGCATTGAGAAAGCTTGTTCCATCTACCTTATACTGAGTATTGAGTCAGCAACAAGGACTTAGCTAAAAATATATCTAGTGCTTTAAAACCTGTAAGGTTTTAGATGTTAGGTGTTTTGAGGTTTACATTTCATTCATTTTTTTAACCTTCATTTAGACACTATATATACAAGAAGGTTTTTATCTTTTCTGAATTAATGTCACCATATGATACAAGAGATCTGAGCCCTCTGTGACTTATTCCAGACCTGGAACCACTGAGCAGAAGAGCAGAACATTTTTTAACATGCAAGTGATGATTAATATCACTTTATCATTTAAACACTAAATAGATTAGGATAATTGCTTAAACAGAACATTAATTAGAAATAGGGCTGCAATTTTAACTAAGGTATCATTTTTAATAAAAAAAGCTAAATGTCAGAGTGTAACTATTGTGATTACTGCAGTTTCCACATTATAAATAAAATACATGTGTGTGAGAACAAAAACTAGAACATGCTCCTCATGCTTCTTCAGTTGTTGCTTAATATATCTGGAATATATTAAAAAGTCATATTCTATTATAATTCAAACAATGGACACATCACAAAATATACACTGTCTGTACAGGACTAACATGTAGTCAGAAGCATGTTTTCAAAGGGACACAGTCGCCATTTGGTTGCTGCTGAACCCAGCACAGACACAACCAACTGCACGTTTGACTTCTACATTAAGTGAAAATTCCTTCACTAAATTCAACTTTCCTGGCTGAGTTGTCATTCCAAACATTACCGTTCAAGTGTAAGATCTAATACCAACAAAGCTTGCTTATTCTATTCTGTTATGACAGCTTTACTCTACATAAGGTTAACAACATAAAACTGCAATGACAACATTTCCATAGATTAATGATAGCGAGAGTTTCCCTTATTTACAGGCAGTTCATTCATATTCTTCCAAATCAATGACAAAGATTCTATTGACTTTAGCAGCAACAGACCTTTACCCATAAGAAATGCAGGTTTTGACCCCATATTTAGAATGCATAGATATTCTTACAGTTATATAGTTCTAAAAAAAAAAGACCCAAAAAACCCCAAAAACCACAACCAAAAAACAAACGAAGAAAACACCAAAACTTTGGAAAATGGGTTGCATAAAACCACAAAAAAAAAAGAAAAAGTTGTACTTTTATCTCTGAAGCGATGTCTTCATTTATACACACAGACACAAAGATTATAGGAATTGGCTAATTTGAAGATATTTAGCCTCAAGTTCAAATTAGACAACATTCAAAAGGCAGTGAGATACCAATGTGATCAATCATACCTTGTTTGTCTTTAGTGCATCCTGGGAACACAGATCAGCAAGATGCTTCCCTTCAGCCTTTATTCAGCTTCCCCTGAAAAACAATGGAAGATGCACAAAGATTTCAAGGGTGACCTGAATTTAGACATATGATTCTTGAGATGTAGCTAAGTGTTTTGCACAGGGTTTGTTTCTTAAATGATTATTTATGCTAAAATAAAATCTTGCCCACACTGTACATCTCTTAAAGCTAAATACATCTTCAGTGTTCAGTCCTGGGAGCCTCTTTATACTCAATCAGAATAATTCATCTACTCACCAATAAGATTCAATACAGAATAATTCTCTAATAATAATTTTTATCAAGAAAGAGTAAAACTGCTACAGACTTTGGAAGTCTGGCATAAACATTTATTCATTTCTTTCAATTGTTTCATTACTTCCTTGCTCTTTAACAACAAGTTTCATTAACAAAGGGAGCAAGTAATAAAGTGCTTACATAATAACTGCAAACTTTTAACATTAAGATGGCAGAAACAATACATTTTTAATAAGTCTGCACTGGTAACCTTGTATTTTAACCCAAGGTGAAAGGTGAAGATTAAATCTCTTCCACCTTCCTGAATGCAGCTGCTGTGCACACAGACTTTAATTGATGTGAGACTCAGCTTTGTAACTCATGACCATCTCCTTCCTGCAACACTGAAAACGTGTGATTCAAGGCTCAGTTACTGCTGATAGCAGGCCCTTCTCAGCTGATAGTGTGGACAAGAGAATAAAGACTTTGTCACTATTTATTCTCCATCAGGGTGACTTTTTTCTTCTTCATAACTCCAGTATTCAGGTCAGGCCTATAATGGTGGCCTCTTGGCAAGAAAAGATATGAAATGAAACAAACTGAAAAATGAGACAAAAACCACACAAATGAACAAAGTTGTGATGCAGAAATCCACTTGACACTCACTAAGCCATACGTGAATGAGTTTTTTGTGAGGAGAACTATTTGCATGTAGTTATTTTTGTTTTCAATTATCTTTTGCACCTGAGTACAAATGCATTCCAAATCTAAAACAATTTCTTCATTTCCTCCCCAACTAAATGTACCTGTAGATTCAGGAATGAAGTTGGCCTGGACATCATAGCAGGTCTAGTTAATTTATTCTTTAGGATATTTCACCAGACCTTAAAGACCTAAAGCTACAACCTCAACTGCTTGAACAGAACTTAGTACCACGAGTACTAGCCTAGAAACATCTCTTTCAAATCAGGGACTAAATAAAGACACAACATACAAATTGACAATTGATTTGCTGAACTTCTCAGGGACTTAAGATGTTGCCATACATGAGGTTCTGCTCATAAAGCAGCATCTCTAACATATGGCAACTACACACATGCTGAGTTTAGATGGAGGACCAGGATGTCATATACACATTGGATTTATTACTTCAAAACTAAAAGAAACAGGTTTTTGGATGAATACTGACAATGATGAAAATTGTGTAAAAATATTCCCACAATAGCACACTAATTTTATATATAAGACTAAGAAGTTAATATGTAATATATATGCATGATCTAAATAATCTGTGCCTTTTTCATTGGAAAAAGAAAGAATCAAAGAAAGAAAAAAAAAAAAACAGCACAGAACCAAAGGACACCAAGTGCTTCCAGTCTAGTTTTCCAAGTCATCTCTTTCTGGAAGGCCTCCTTATTTTAGAGGAACTTGGCTTCAATCACTCTGTGATTTTAATTCCAGCGTTTGGCAAAATCCAGTTTTCTAATCTCTGGCTGAGTGAAGACATCCGAATTACCAAGGTGAAGGCTTTTCCCCATGGCATGCCAAGGCTAAGTGATAGGAGTGGATCTGTTCTTGGGTTTCCAGAACATCTGACTAACCACCTGTGTGACTAGATAGTACCATGTTTGAAGGTTAGTGCCATATAAACTATACTTGAGCTAGGTGGACATTTCTGATGAATCCCAAACCACTCCAGTAATCTACTGAGACTCCAGATGCTTTAACAAAAAAGCATTACCAGAGGATCACAAGTTCTATGAGACTTGGTGTAGGCAGTTCAGAGAGTGGATTTTCATTTTTTCCCACCCTGAATAGAACGTTTTAATGTGGGAATTACAGCATTTTAAGAGAAATCACTGTCAGATTTAAACTGAAAATTAAAACTGAACTTCACACCTCTGAGAATTAAATTCATGAGACAAGAAAATGGAGCTGCCTGAGGATGCTGAGCATTGCTAAAAACTCCTGGAATCTTCAAGGTTTTTAAGGGCTTTAGGCAATTAATTTGGTCATTCACTTTGTTAATACTTAATTGCATCTTTTATGAACAGTGGCAGGTCACTGAGAAACCTGCAGGATCTTGGAGCAAGGTCTGCTTCATTTCAAACTTCATTCCTGTGCAGGTGGTAAGCACCTATCAGAACCATTTTACAGACACAGCTGGAGCCTGACTTCTCTCTGCTGTCTGCTGCTGGGTAGATGATCATAATTATGACATCAAAGTTAGTACTTCATGAGAAAGTATACCCTGGTTTTTCAAAGGTTGTGGCACTTTATGCACTATGAGTACCTCTACAGCCTCCTCAGAGCTAACTGCCAATGAAGAGCCAATTAAATATGGCCACAGGATTGGTTTCTAAGGGACTCTCAAAAGAGTATCTTATATGAAACTACTATATGTGCTGATTCAAAATGACTTCCTAATTAAGCACCAGGTCATATGTTAGTAGAAGTAATTACAGAGGGTGTAAGAGACCTTGAATCATGTTATTCGTAGCCTGAACTTGTGCTACATTATGCAATTGGTGATGTACTGTAACTTGGTCCAAAAAGGCTAGAACCAGAGTTGGAGTGGGAAACGTAGCATCACTAACCTAGTTCTAAATTATCTCCTGAGTCATTATTGCATTAGCTAGTGCACAAGTAAAAGAAAGAGGAGAAGGGAAAAAATAAAATAGCTAGGTATAGCTTTTATTTTAATAAAAAAGCTAACTTGGGAAATAGGCCAAGGAAGCAGAGGCATTAATATATTATTGTGCTGATCTCAGGGTCAAAAGGCAGTCAGTTACAGAGAAAAATTATGTATCTAGAGGGTATCTGTCAGAGCAGTTTAGCATTTAGAGCCACAGCCCTTTGTTATGTGCTGTTATGTGGCACAAATTAGCTTTATTCAGATAAAAAAAAAAGATAAAATCCTTCTGCCTTCACTTTTCCTGAAGATACAAAATGCTACAGGAGAGGATTTAGCTCACAAGAGTCGTAAGTGATTGTGGTGTGTAAAATCAGAAAGAACCAACTTTTTCTCCTATTCCTCAGACTAACAGGGTCTTGTTTACTCCATAGTTCATTATAGGTTATTAAATTTAGGAAGGAAAGAAATTCTAGAGTTAAAAATTGACCCACCTGCTTTTTTACCACAAAATTGTTTACTAAAATGAATGGTAGGTGGTATGTTTACAATTCCAGTTGTACTAACTGCAGTCAAGTAAGCCTCACTTCAGTTGCCATGTCTTTCCCTAATTCTATTTCTCTTGATAAGGATCCAGCAATGTCCACCATCAGTTTATATATATGCACTATATGTTAGAGAAGAGCAAAATCCCATGCACCTTAAAAAGAACTTTCTTACACATTGCCCTATTGCCTGTTTATTTGGTTTAGAAGACTTGTTTTTGTAGTGGAGAAGATTTTGAGCAGTCCACATCAGCTCTGAATACCAAGGACTAAAACTGTATCAAAACACTGGTATAATACGGCAGCAGTTTTGAAAACATTGGTCTTGTTCTCTCCAGGCTTCAAGTCTTATCTCAGAAATGAGAATAAGTTTGCTTAACTGCCTGTACACAAGAAGGAAAAGCACTACTGGCTGGCAGGTGTACAAACACCCTGATAACCTTTACCAGGAGCATTTCTCAGAACAGCAGACCATACCACCACCTAGTCACCTACATTTGTAGCAGCAAGAAGAGGAGAATAAAGGTACAGTGCTATCCACCGAGTTACTTCACTAGTACTGGTTGGCATGTTCAAGTTTTCGGCCTTAAAGAAGAAACTTCTCTTTTTAGACTTGAGTAATAAACAGGGTGATAAAGGCATTTTGGACAGAGACTTCAAATAGGGTGACATGAGGGCAAGCATGGAAGAAGTTGCCAAAGGGAAGGTTAATTAAGCAGTTTAAGGAGTTATTATTGGGTTTGATAAGCTAGAATTAGAATTTGAGGCCCTTCCAACTCATTAAACAATGTCTTGCAAGGAGGCCTAATTGAGTAAGATTTTAGATTAGTATTGAAGGATCTTCTACTGGGCCTTACTGCTTCATATATCCTACAAGGGTCAAAAGGAGTCTGCAATTAAGCATACTTACTAATGATCAGAATAGCACAAGCAGACCAAAAAAGTCTGGTTTAAGTGGGATTCATAGGTACCTAAGAAATAAAACCAGAAACTTGACTTTATTTTGTAGATTCAAAGTTACTTGTGAGGCTGATAGAAACAATCACATACCCTCTTTCCCAGGATCAAACACTGGTAAACAAAAAGGAGATTAAATGTAAAGACCAGATGTTGCCTATAAATGTGGCTCTGAATGAAATAAAATTTGTCAGTTTAGACTAATAAAAAGCACTTCTCAGAATTTTTTACCCCTGAGATGAACCATTTGCAATAAAGAATATGGAAACTTCTAGCCAATAAAGCATTAATAAGTTTCTGGTATGCCAAATAAATTTGGCTATGCAATTATTTACTATGCAATACAGTGTGAACTAAACTGTCTTTATTCATCTCTTGAACCCAAGTCCCTAGATTAATTTGAATGCTTGTCTCTCAGTGGGAGTTGTCTATTTAAAACAGTTTTGAGGGTCTGTCTATGGCTGTCAGCTCTTCATTGACTTAAAAAATGTGGTGTGGCTGCATTATGCAAAAAGAGACTTTGAACCAAAACAGCATCTTTGTAAGAGGATTAGAAAAATTCCATTCTTTTAATAACTGTCTAGATGTTTAATATCCTTTACTTAATACTGTTATTCACAATTATCAGCATAAATGCTTTAAACCAATGTTATAAATAATCTGTCATTTTATCCAGAGTTTTGTTGAATAGTTCTTTTGAAATGACCTGATTGCAGATTTCTTTAGGAGACCATTCAGGTAAATTCTCAAGCTTGACTTTCTCTGCTGCTTCTGGGAGGTTCTATTAAGGCCCATGGTACAAAGTTTACCTTAGCACTGGCCCAGGCAAATCAGAAGCTTCACTGGAGGGAGAAGGTATACTTAGACCTGCCAGAAAAGACCTATTTTCTAAACCACAAAATCTATTTTCTAATGTCATTAATGTCACCTAGCAATTTATGCCCCATTTGGGTTGTTCTGTTTTGTTTTGTTTTTTTTTGTTTTTTTTTTTTTGTTCCAAACAGTAATATTTTCATAATGCTTTGATAAAGATGGAAACATTTTTTCCCAAACATCTTGTGTACCAATCAACTCCCTTGATCCGAAGTAATTTAAAACTAGGCTTGGACATCAGCACCTAATGTAGTCCCTTAAAAACCCTGGCTGAGGACTAAATTTCACCTCATTAATACATCCTTATGTTACAGGATAGTGTGTGATAACAGGCCTTTTTAAAACAACTAAGATGTATTTTGTGATTTAGAAAATTACTCTCAGAAACCATTTGTCAGTTTAATGAAAATCTGAAACTACAGGTTTACATAATAGAATTAATTGTAATGGCTCTGCTGGAATGATTTCTTTCAAACAGGTTATTTGAATGATTGAAAGAGGGATTTCACAGCTGAAAGAAAGAAAAGATTTGCCCTGAGACCTGTGTAAGCAAAACACATTTAAATTTCATAATACAGTGCCCTTGAATCTGAGGAACTATTGGTTTTGTATGTCTTGAGATGTAGGAGATACTTCTCTTCAAGAGCCTATTCAAGAACGTCTTGAAAGAATTCAGTGATCTCCTAAGGCAGGTGTTCATCACCCACTGATGACAAAGGAGCATTTACTTATTAAAACGTGACTTTATAGATTTACAAAGAATTATATGAGATTGTGTAACATTCCTGCCAAAATGGAGTTTCAGAGTAAACAGAAAACCTATTTCCATCACAGAGGAAAGATTCAAGCCTGAAACAGGGAAGATGGTTTGAAAAACTAGCAAAAAATATATAGTAGTTCATAAAGAATTATGTAGAGTAACAAAACAGTGACCCACGAGGCAACAGAGGTGGTGATCTTATGGGAGAACATATGTCTTGATAATCTCCTGTACAAGTTTGCTGTTGAGGTCCTCAAACAGCATCGTTATTAGCAATATTTTACAACCTTCATTGATCAATATTAACTTCTGAGCACATTGTGAGCCTTGGCGGATGATCATCCCTCTTCAGTCCTTCAATGAGAAATCATTTCCATTCCTCATTTCATTTCTTTCACTGCAGTCAGAATAATTTTGTCAGGCATTTGGTGGGGAACAAAAATATTCTGTATTCTGACAATTGCACCCTTGCAGTTAACCCAAACATGTTAACTCAGGGCTATGTTAACATGAGGCCACAGAAAATGTTTTAGCTAAACATTTTGATGAAGCTGAAAAGCACACCAGCTCAATCCCATATGGCTCTGCTATCACTGGTTACTTCTTCCCTAGAAAAGCTGTGTCCACAACTTGAGAGAGACACTTAACAAACAAGAACAAATGACAAGGCCACAGATGCAACAGCACATCTGGTGCACTGAGAAAAAGAGCAGGTGGGATGAAGGTCCTAAAGCTCTGACCCTAATTGGAACAAATAAACAGCAACTGAGTGACTGAGTGATGTGTAAAGGGCAAGAGGCAGCACAGTTTGATATATTTGACATAAGGACTAGCTGGGTCAACTCACAGCTCATATCCTTCTGTCTCATGGCTGCAGTTACCACATTGTACCCATTCTGTCACTAAAATACTGCTGAGTATTCAATATGCAAGCATTGCCATTTGAAATCATGGCAAGAAGTACTTTTTTAGCACACGGACTACGTAGGATGTTTAAACACAAGTTCTGATATAGTTATGAGACAATTCTCCACCATTTAGTTTAAAGCCTCCTCCATCTTACATAGACTTTGATTCAATAATGCAAATATGTTTTGCAGGATGTGCAATTGTTGCTCTGTGTTGTGTTGTAAGCCAAGCGCCAAAGTGTAAAGTAATTCTGCATTCTGCTACTTAGGCTATAATTTTCTTGGGGATGGGGAGGGGAAAGAAAAAAATGGTTAAACCACATTTTTGAACTAGAAGCCTAAAGTGTTATTATGGTCATAGCAACACTAAAACTATAAGAAATGTAGCAATCTCCACTGTATGATTTAAAATGAAAACATAATTATCGTTTTCTTCTGGCAGTTAGGGACATAATTATGCATTACATTTGTGTCACTTGTAATTCTACACAATTTGTTCTAAATCTGTTATTTGACAAGTGTAGGTAAGCACAACCAGTGGCTGGTATTTAAGGGAGTGTCTTGGGAACTGTCATAAGGTAAATAGAAGTTAGTGAATTCCTAGCCACAAGGGCTAAACTGCAGAAGCTGAGCAGTATTAAATAAAGCATACTTGCCAACCTGCAACTTCCACTTACTGAAGCATACAGCAGTGCTTAGCAAACCTCATCTGCATATAAAGTGTATTTATGCCCAACCTGTTTTTCAGAAGGGCACAAGATACTGATTTGAAGCAGCATGACAATAAAGCCATGATTAATAAGAAGACCTTATCCTCCTTAGCAATGTTCT
>NDXB01021633.1:71323-97657 GCA_002631895.1 Agapornis roseicollis | reverse complement strand
GGGTTGGACTTGATGATCTTAGAGGTCCCTTCCAACCTGGTGATTCTGTGATTCTGTGATTTCTAGTCTTTAAGAACATGATGAAGCCAAAGGGCCACTGAGAATCTTCTTTTCATATAGTCGGGTTGTCAGGCTGAGATACACGATTACCAAATCAAAGCATAATTGCCAGTTGAAATTTTACTGGACTCTCAGTCCCTCAGGAAAGATCGAGATCTTGGTATTGAAAAGGGTGTGCCATCAGTAGTCAGTAAGTAGAGGAAGAGGCTGGTGAGCCACAGCTTGATTATTGATTTCCAGTCAATATAAATAGAACAGGCATTCTTTGCATAGTAGAGAAGTTGTGGAAACCTGGAGAGTGGCAAGGAGCTAAGCATCAGGGTTAGGGATGTGGAACAGCAGTAAGACAGATGAGATGGGTCTGTGTGTCTATCACTCCCCAAACTGGGAGGGTTTAGATAAAGTCTAGATTCAAAGCAAAAGCTAAGCAGTGAGAAAATAAGAGGATGATGCTAAACACCTTAACCACTCCCAGGTAAGAAATAACTGCAAATATGCAGAAAGTAAAAACACCAATTATCACCCACGATTTTTGACTGAAAGAAGCTTTTTTGAATGTATTGCCTCCAGTTTCTGTACAAACTTGGTACTGGTACTCTTACGTGGTAAGAATGAATGAACACAGTATCACAATGTGTACATGAAGGGAATTTTATGGTGTTTCAAGAAAGAATTTGATGTTTGTAAACAAAAAACCCTGACTCTGTTTCTTGTCCAAATATTTGTGCATATCATTACTACAAGACTTTATCAATGTAAGTAGTGGAGCAATGAGGAAAAAAATACATACACATAATAGAACTGTGTATGTATTTCTCGACATCTCTTATCACAAATAGCAAGAAGCTTTTGAAAACACAAATACATTATAAAATTGAAAATCAATCTTTTCCTAAGCAGGTATTTTGCACACTGTCAATAAACCTCAGGTTTGGTATGGTTTCGGTGGGATGAAGGCATATTATTTAATGATTTTTATGATTGCTTCTTTTGCATCCTAGCATAATTTTCCCTTGAAATAATTTTCAGTCATAATTTATAAGGAGTCTTAATAATCTTTTGCTCTTTCACACTGATTCTAGCAAGGTTTTGACCTGAATTCTCATGTGTTCCACATCATTTCCTTCTGGAGATTACCAGGCCAAGCCGAAGAGTAAATGAGTTGTAAGGTCAAGAGATTCTCACTGTGAGACAACTGCTGAAATCCTAGTAACTATGATTGCATCTTTCTATTACACCTTAATCACTATTTGACAAATTTCAGTCAGAGATTCATAAATCAATGTGACTTATTTTAATTAAGGCAATATGTTGCTTCACTACAGGAACATTAAAAATTCACAGACCCTGAAAACAGTAAATATGTCTTAAAAGGATGATAAAATGATGGAGCTTTAATCACGGGTGACTTCTGAAGATATAATCTCTGATTTAAGGGTGAGTAAAATCATCACCTAGTAGTTATAGGAGAGTAAAAGTAGGTTTGCAATTAATATTATATTTTTTAATATCAAATATTTTGAAGCCTTTAGAAATAAAATGAAATAAATCACAGAGGTGAATTTAATGACTTTACAAATTTTAATATAGAATATATTAAAAAAGCAATGACTTGTGTTCTTTTTAATCATGTTATTACATTGCTAACAGTTGAATGTAGTTTATGTAGTTACATTCCCTCCAGAATAATCTCTTTTGGTGCTAGAGAGTCTAGAAAACAAAGAATCAGATTCAGAACCCCCTACTATACATGTTATTTCTGGCATTTCTACTAACCAGAATCAATGATCACCTCTTTTGTAACAGAATTTATCCTAAAAATAGTAGTACAGTTTTTGTCTTTGAATTGGCTTGAAATATTCTTTGTATATGGAAAAACAAGGAAAAATATATTTTAACCTGCCGAGCTTCAGTGAGAGTTCCAAGTTCCACAACATCACCAAGTTCCGCAGCAGCAGCAGTGGAGAAGAGAGGGACAAGTCTAATACTTGCAAGCCACTCTAAACGATTAGGTATTCATTTAGCATTCAGATTTCACAGTGAAAACAGAACAAGTCTCTGACTCCTGCCTCTGCATCATTAGGATGGGAGTATAATCACTCTTTCATCACTCTCATTATAGGAAACGTACCTTAAAATATTTACATTTCATTTCCCTGTCAAAGCTATGCTTTACATTACAACCTCAGAGATAGCTGAATCTTTCATTGTTTTGCAAACCTGATGATTATTCAGGAATTTTTTTTTGTTGCTTCCATAGATACAGAGNATTATAGGAAACGTACCTTAAAATATTTACATTTCATTTCCCTGTCAAAGCTATGCTTTACATTACAACCTCAGAGATAGCTGAATCTTTCATTGTTTTGCAAACCTGATGATTATTCAGGAATTTTTTTTTGTTGCTTCCATCTTGTAGATACAGAGGGTAAAATGCAATCTCTACCCACATTCACATGGCTATATGTAGAAATATAAGGAATACAAGGAATGTCTTATCCAGTAATGCATTATTTTTCTAGCAGGATAAACACTATTTATTTTTTGTTTAGATATTAATGCAAAGCAGCCACCTGCATGAAAACTACTTGTTGTATAATAAATTGAGTTGATTCATAGCATAGGAAAATATAAAGACATTACTCAGTTTATTTCACTTAGACAAACAGCTATAAGTATTAACTTCTAAGGTAAAATTCTGTTGACTTTACATCAAGACAAACAAGGGATGTGTTTAATTTTGTCAGACTTCTTGAAAATTAAATGAGTTGGTGAAATAGTTCCACTGACAACATACACTACAATATCAATTTTCAGTCAAGCTTGCGGTAATCCATGTTTGTTTTAAAGATTACAGATATAGTTGATGTGGGAATCAAAACCCAAGTATAGGCCAGATGACAGTTTAAGTCACTAAACCTTTGTATCTCTCTGTCTATCAAATCCTTCAGTAATACGTGAACTCAGACATCTATAGATTTTAGTGCGGCAGTTGAATTTAACCCTTAAAACAGGTGGGCTTAAGATTGACTTGGATATAAATTTAGTAGCAGAGTTGGCACACAGATACGAATATGATTTTAGTGGTTAAAATTCACAGGGCATCTCACTCAAGCCTGATCTGAAAACCAAGCATGTAGGGCACAGTTAGAGGAAGATAGTTACTGTAAAAATACATTGTGCAAAATTACTAAAGTTTGCTGATGACAGAAATGATAGAGGAGGGAGACAAAGCACAGAGAAATGTGGTGCCTTAGCTACACTAAATTCATAAGCAGAAGGCTGATACACAAGGCCTCAGTTCCAAAGGTAAAAATATATGTACTCAGGAATTATTTTAGGATTTGCAAATAAAGACCAACAAATACATGTCCTATGATCCCCATTATCTGAAAGAAAAGCTCCATTCGCATTCTCACCCAGGATTCAAACCAAACCCAAAATCTCCTTTTCAGATCTCAAGAAAGGCCAGCTGAATTCATTACATGATGGAACCCAAGGCATTTCTCCTAACTGTATGTTGACGATGGATATATTTTTTCCTAGCTTGAGCATATATTTTTTTCTAGATTTGGCACATGCTATCTCTATCATGAAAGTTTGCCAGCCAAGTTGCAATTATCAAGTCTATTCCATAAAAAAAGTTGTGTCTAGCACAGTACACAGTGAAGTCTTACTGAAAAGGTGTCCTGGGTTCAGCAGTAGCAGTCATTTTTTCTTCTTCTTAGTAGCTGGTGCAGTGCTGTGTTTTTGAGTTTCTGCCTGGGAACAGCGCTGATAACAGCAATGTTTTTAGTTACTGCTCAAATGTTTAGACTGACCAGGAACTTTGTGAGCCTCATACTCTGCCAGGGAGGAGGGGAGGCTGGGAGGAAGGAGAGATGGGACACCTGACCCAAACTGACCAAAGAGGTATTCCATCCCACAGCACGTCATGCCCAGGAGGTAACAGAGTTACCCAGAGCGGTTGGTTCTCTGTGGGGTTGGAAGAGGTATTCGGTTGGTGCTCGGTCAGGCTGGTTAGGGTGAGTTATCTGTCGATGGGTGGTGAGGTACTGTATTCTCTTCCCTGGTTATTTCCTTTATCATTATTATTATTGGTGGCAGCAGCAGTGATTTGTGTTATACCTTAGTTACTGAACTGTTCTTATCTCAACCTATGGGAGTTGCATTCTTTGATTCTCCTCCCCATCCCTCTGGGAGTAGGGGGAGGGCAAGAAAGGGGGTGAGTGAATGAGGTGCATGGCTGGGTTTAAACCACAACAAAAGGGTTCAGCACTGCAGTGTTTGGGGCAGCGTGGTATCTCACTGTTTGTTACTCTGGGGTATATTTAAATTTCACGTGTAACTTGGATCAGAGGTCTAGGCATTTCCCTGCTGAAATAGCCTTGTAAGCACAGGTCTCCTTGAAACAGAGAAAGCAGAGAGAAAACCAGTGGCAGGTATTTATAGAATGATTTACAAGTACCTGATAAATGGTATTAGTGCTCTGCTACTGTCACTCTGCGTTTGCCATATTTGCTGTCTTACGTGGTTCGGCTAACAAACTGCTGAGAGATTCTGCAGTCAGAAAAGGAAGGATAGTCATTCAGAATTAAACGAGAAAAGAGATGAGAGGCTGAGAGGAGGATTTTGGGGTTACACAACATTGTATTGCTTTCTTAGGGAATACTAATGATTCTGTGTTCAGTGCTATCATCTTTTTTTAGTCAAGTGTTAAACCTCACTCCCTTGGGCATACCAAAAAGGCTAGCTTTCTGCTACATGAGAACAATAAATTCTTTAAAACTATACATAAACTGTGCTTACTGTTTAAAACTGATCAGTCAAGGTGACAATTTGTGATGAGGAGGGCTGAATAGTGGTGAGGTACTGGAGAAATGTTGGTTTTCAAAGGTCAATACAGATGGCAACACTGTGGAATAATAGGAAATAGGAAGGAGAACTAATCCAAATATACTGAAATTAGGCTGACTTTTATATGTCAGGGCTGGAATTGATTGTTCTGATGCTAAATTATACTGTCTGTAGGTCTGAGGTAGATGATGCCATTCTGGGCTTACTTCAGAAGCGCAGGGAGAAAAATGGTCTTGACTTGTTTTAGTGTTTTAACAACACAAACAGAAAGTTTAGTAAGGACTAAATGTAGGCACCACACTTTTCTTCAGTTTTCCAATTGTGAATACTGCAGCCTGAAATATCACAGCCAGCATGGAATCCACAATGTGCATCTAAAATAATATTTCAACAAAGTCAGTTGTCATTTAGACAACCGAATGCAGTCTGAGCCAGCCATTTTCCAGATATGACTTGGAAGGAGATGCTGTGCTTGCTGGAGTATAAGATACAATCGCTTTTCTTCGTATAAAGTGCACAATAGAAATATCCTTAAATTCTTGAGTTACTTCTCCTTTTTCCAGATGATAGAGTGCTGCACTATATCACAATTTTAATGCACAGACACACTGAAATTTCTTTGGCTTGTTTTCACTGCTGCATTTCATACAGCTGTCTAAATTGCTTTCCACTATCGCTCCTGCCTTAACTGTCCAGATATTTTTTCGGCCTGCAAAATTTATGGTTTATGTTATTTTATCCCCATCTAATTGTATTAGCCTGAATACCATCTTTTCCTTTCCAGTCCTTTCTTCTCACCACAGGCTCAAATTTTTGGTGGAGATAGGTAGCAAATTCTTCGACAAAATCATTACCGAGGATCAAAATTTTAAGCAATTAATTATGGGTTTTTTTTATAATTAATGAGGGCTTGCTGAGAACAGGTCATAGAAAAAAGGCTGAGAATGACCAATCCAGAGCTGCTTCAGTACTTCTTAACATGTAAATTGTAGAAAAGTAGATCCATGGAAAAGAGAAAAACCTGAGAAATACAAGAAAATTGTCAATGCCGTGTATTGAGGAAAAGACCCAAAGAATTTGAACATGGAGTATGGAGAATTTACTTTACTTTAAGTGAATGAAAATATTTTCTAGAGTTTATTTTCTTTGGATCATAGAATCATAGAATAGTTAGGGTTGGAAAGGACCTTAAGATCATCCAGTTCCAACCCCCCAGGGATGCTGGGGTTTTTATAAACTCTGTTTAATATTTTGATTAATGAGCTTGGTGATGTAGGTAAGTAGAGATGATACCAATCCAAGCCTTACTATCAGTTTGGGGAATGACAAGACCCCTGTATTGTACATGTTCAAGTGTGATAGCAATGAGATAGACCGCATAGAGTCCAAGAGCATGTATGTTGGAATGGATAGCTTAACACTTGTTTTCAGCAGAAGTGGTTCTTCAATTTAATGTGATGGAAGAAGAACAAACCTAAATGAACAAAATGGTGATTAAATATTAGCCACAGAAACGAAGTGGCGGCTTTTCAGTACATAATGTGAGATATTTTCAGGAGAAATGTTATTCCAGGCGTTATACAGCTGCTCTACAAGGCTGTTAATAGGAGCACAGTTAAAATACAGTAATACTGTGTTAAGCAATCTGTGTTTAAAATAAATGAATAAAATCCTTTGAGACTGGAACAGGAGAAAAAGAGAACTCCTTGTATAACTAGAGGAAAGGAGGACTTATCAAATATAAAGAGATTAAAGGGAATTGGTTTGTTCAGCCTAGCAAAATGAAAGTTGAGAAGGATATGATTACTTTTCATAAATACATTCAGGAAATAAATTCAAAGGCATAAATATTGAAGAACAGTACTTACAGAAAATTAAATGAGTAAAAATGTATAAATTTAAGCCAGAAATTACAAATAGTATTCTAATCAACAATGGAAGATTTGGAAGAGCTTGCATAGCAGTGGAGGAATCTAAATAGCTTCCAAACTTGATGAAGCTAGTAAGTTCATAAAAAGTATTTGTAATATGACAGGAATAATTCTAATATAAAAAGCAAATATTTTTTATGTTGATTTTTTTTTCATTAGTCTTGCTTCACTAAAAAATGCTTTTTCAATATAGTAGTTTTAACAAAACATGTGAAGCAATTTCTTGCTCCTCATTCAAAGTTGTCCTAAAAAGCTGTTCCATCATGTCACCTCTGGATAGTTAATTACAATTCTAACCACAATTCCATTAAGATATGGATGTGTCTAATATATCTCCATGCATTGTCTTTTGGGTTTTTTTGGGTTTGTTTTTAGTAATGCCTTTATTTCTTGTTTACTCTTCTGTGTTTCTGCCTCCCCTCAGTCCTCATCTGTTACAGGCATAATATTCTTCACTGGCAATCAGACGCATAGGTTAATAAAACTTCAAAACAGGCAGTAGCATGGTCTGGTACATAATTGTGAGGTAATATTGAAGGATTTAGGGAATTTTTTCAGTGATGTCAGGCAACTATGAGAAAGTGCTAGTATCCATTCCTGTCCTGAACTGTGTTTGTAACTGCCAGAGTACTGGTAATTTATAAGTGCCAGAGATTGAAAGAACTATTTTTAGATCCACAAACTAAAGATAAATTTAAAAGGTAACATGGTAAGTCAGCTATTGCCCATGGAGGGGGGTTAGAGCTAGACAATTCCTAAGGTCCTTTCCAGCCCCAACCATTTTATGATTCTATAATTCTTTATTGGACAAAGTTGAGATGATCATGCAATGAAGAAGACTCATAAGTACATATACATTAGAGGGTATAGGTCAAGAATGCCTAGGTCACCAATAGCATTGAGAAATCATTTTGAAGCCTGCATCTGAACAGTTCCAAAGCATTTTGACCATTAGAGAAATCTTAGTATGGGACTAACATTCAAAGGTAACTGGAGTTTTTTGCATATCCAAATTTTGAATATTAACATCTAAGGTCATCCAAGTTCCGCTGATGAAAATCAGGCATTAGTTGATTTATATCTTGATTATTTGGGCAAAAATTGCACTTTTCATTGTAATAGATATACTTTGACAATATACAAATACAAAGTCAATATTTTTAGATATTCAGCTATGACAAATGTTTTCTTGAGGAAAAATAAAGAGGGAAGGGAGCAGACATTGTATTTTACCTAAGAAAGAAATTGTCCCCAACCCCCCCAAAAAAGAAATAATGATTGTCTGTTAAACTACTGATTGAGCAATGAATTCTGATCAGGGGATTCATGGGGACATGACTGAAATAAGATTGATTCACCTTTGCTGAACTCATTCTAGGTCTGGGACCTTAATTTGTATCATGGTGTCTTGCTGGGCATGTACTTGGAACGTGAAAACAATATAAGCTTAATATTTCTCTTTAAACATGCAAGTCCTTATTTGCAATTCAGTGCGTAAGGGAAAGGGTTGTCACAGTGTTTGAACCTGACACTTTGGTACAATGCAATTTCGAAGAAGAGACTTCTGTCAGATGTGCTGAATAGTCATTTCCCTTATTAGAGCTGACAGTGCTAAATAAAAGGCTTTTGCGCAGATCTTAATCATGGCAAAAAACCTTGCAATAATATACAAGGCTATACCCTGCCTATAAAGAAAACAGCTTCTGAGTGGGAAGTGGTAGATTAGATACCCACAATATTGCCTATCATATTTGCACTGAGGATCAGTGCCGTGTTTGCTAACAGAAGGAGCCTTGATTTATTTTTACTGATGCAAATAGTAGTTTTGCTAATGGTATCACAGTGGCACTGAGATCTGGAGCATCACTGACAAAAAATATATGGAAACACAAGCAGGTTCATACAGGCTTTTTGTTGGGCCTTTGTGTTTTCTTCTGCTGCTCCTTAGAATACACATTCTTTCATCTGTTAGAAACAGTATAATTTTGCCATCATTAGTATAAATTATGCTTCCATGTCCTTTGAAAGTGTGAAGTTATTTGGAGAGAAAGAATATGTCTTTTAACATACGGTAATTTGGGCTTTGGAAATCCAAAAATATTAACTGTGATTGTCTTTCCAGCAAACCGTATTGCCTTGAAATAATGGGAAGCTTGGAAGTTTTGCTTTGCAGGGGTCCATTTAAGTATTTTATTTGGCTTTGATACACTCAGAATAGCATCTCCTAATTTAAATTTGAGTTTTCTATTGTCTTGGTATGATTCTGTCAGAACTCCTGGCTTTCCCTCAGGTTTACATGGCACCCATGTAAAACTACAAATTTGGTATGTCACAAATGCATCACATGTTTTCTTATGTTCAGAGATTTGCAAGCTCCAAAGAATGTTTTGCTTAAAAATAGGAGTTTTACACTTCACAAATTGACTAGAAATTGAAAGACATTTTAGTTTATCTTGCAAATGTTATGTAGATTTTTGTTGTGAGAAGTAAAGGCCAAGCTGGGAGAAAACACGGACATTAAATGACTTTGAGCTAAGATTAGAGTTAACACAGATTTTCAAGAGTTTGGGTAAGGTTAAGGACAAAAAAGTCTGAGAAAGATAAAGTGAATACCCACATATGAATTACCAGAAAGTAAATTAGACAAGACAAGATAGTTATATGTGTTGGACATCTCTAATTAAGGATGTCCAGCCTACAGCATCATTGTCCTCATTAGTGTACTGTCACCATCATCATCATCTCAATCCTACCTAGCACCAAAGCCTGAGGGATTTGCTATCACACCACTGGGCATCCCATTTCCTTGATTCTTAGATTGTTTCGAGACACAGTAAATCTCAGCTGCTGTTCCCCAAGGAGCCTATTTGAAAAGCAGAGCACAGGAGGGGTACTCTGTTGTTGGCAGCTCTTGTGGCTTACACAGATGGTCTACTGCATTCAGAGCCTACTGTGTCTTTTAAAAGTTGGTTTTGTTCCTACATGCAGAAGATTAAAGTAAGAAAGTGTCAATCACAGATGTGCAGATTGCCAAGTCTGACTGGCTTTTCAGTTCCTGGGTAGCAGCTACTGAGATATCGAAAATCAAAGAAAAACTAATTGGCAGAGGATGCATCTACACCATGAACATGCAGACCCCAGAAAAGGAATTCTGATATGTGAAGAGCAGAGATACCCTCACTTTGGAAATTATATGCCAGCTAGCCTGGGGCCTACAAGCAGCGATCCTGTGTTCAAGTTAATAATCATCTCAGAGGGCTTCTTTCACTGAGATGTGGCAGTGTTAAAGCACATCTTGGTTGTGCAAACTTATTTGGTCTTTTGAATTCCACGTTAGGGATGCAGCACCTTGTGTGCGCAGTGTTCACCTTTATGCACCCCCGCCATTTAGTGTTTCCAGCGTTCAGAGAGTTCGTGTTTGTTGTTATTGATACAGAAAAGCAAATGCAAATAGATATGTGGCAGAGCTGCTGGGTTACACAGTTTAAGATTGTCAGTTCTAAGGTATTATTTCCAGTTTAATCTGTGATAAGTAAAGACCATATCAGTAGGATTTGAAATACAAGCCTCAACCTAGATTAGGAATAGCTACAGAGTTGGTGGTGCTTTTGCTTCCAGGGAGCTTTCCTCTACTGAAACAATTTTCCACGGGGAAAAGGTTCATGCAGGCAATAAAATCAACACCCTCTGCATCAGTTTCAATGCCCTTTCCCCAGAAATTAATTAAAAAGGTTTTGTTTTGATGTTGCTAGAGCAATTAATTTGGTTTATTAGATGACACTTCTACCGTGAATTGTTTTCTAATGTCAAGTACAGTCTGACAGAAAATGAAAAGGAGAACTTAAGAGAGTGTTGGAGCCTTACTGAAGCAGCATTTGTTTGAAGAGAACATTTTTTTGGAGCATATACAGGGGGATGAATTTACCTCTTTTATTTATTATATCCAAATTTGAGGAGACAACTAGGCCAAACTGTTTATGAAAAACTGTCTTTGACCTGCTCTGCTACTCAAGGAGTAAATAAATGCTTTAAGGGAGCACTGACTGTGGAGCCAGTTCTTTCCCTCCTGTCTTTGCGATTTTTACTTAGCCATGTGTAGCCCCACACGTTTTGGGCAGCATGATGCCAGCAAAAGCAGCTGCCTGATTAAGTGCTACCCATTGCAGAAACCGGGCCCTGGGTTATGATTTGTGGGGCAATAGCGCAGTGAGATAACTACAGTGTTTTGCTGTAACTTGGAGGGCATACATAACGTTTTTAAAGGCAAGGAGAGAAAGAATATATGCCTCATTAATATTTACTTGGTAAATTCTCAGAATATATACCCATATACATATTAGATATACCTCATCTTGTTATCTTCAGAATGATCCTAGTTTGGATAAAGCTCCAACTTCACTCTGGCTTAATAGAGTAAAGCTGTATTTCAAAACTACAGTGGCATCTGAAAGGTGTTTATTTCAGCTGAACTGACATAAAATCTCCCAAGTGTCATCTAAGGTATAAAAAATGGATGGAGTGCCACATATAAAAAAAAGGTACACAGAAACAACTTTTACCTTGGAAACTAGCATTTTGGGTGCTGTTGCTTTAAATATGTGATGCACTTCTGGTTTTGCTCAGTAGCAATGGTGACTGAGGATTAAGGCAAAAGAGGATGACACTTAAAGTTTGCATGTGGGAACTGAGTAACTTTCATCATACTGTTTTAGCCTAACTCCCTGGCAATTAGACCCACTGAGCTGAGCAGTGCTGCTGCCTCTTTGCCTCACCAGGTATGCTTCAGTGAACCTCCCAGGACAGGAAACAGGGTTAAAATCAGACTCTGATCATTCTTTGCCCTCCTTCAATTTTATGGTTTGTAAGAGGTCAGTGAGGAGGCAGTGCAAGAAGACACATAGAGCCTTCTGATAGTGTGATGCTTTATAGTAGACTCAGGGAGACTGTGGTCGTCTGGAGTTGATTGCCAGCTACCTAGGGAGTTGTGCTTTCAGAAAATGTGGTTCCATTCCAGGTGAAAAACGCTGGCTAGGTCAGGGCTCAGACATTGGTATACAGCCATGACAGATGGAGACACACAACTAGGCTGCATCCACACTGCTGAAGACTCCCTGGCGCTGTTAATAGGGAAAGCAAGTAGATCAGGATGACACATTGATGAGTTAAGACATCCATTTACACTTGCAAAAGACATGTGAAAATAGGTATCACAATTCATTGTAATTGTGATCAAAATCTTCTGTGTTCAAGTGACTTCAGATGGCACACAATTTGAGCAGTTACAGTAGCGTACCAGGACCTTAGCACCAAGGAGTGAAAGGAATATATTTCTTTCACATACTCCTCAGTATTGTTAACCACTAGGGTACCCTGTAGCCTTGTATGCTGTAGATTTTTATTCAAGTTATCTTCTCAGTTTTGGAGACTTTAAAGTCCTGGCTGAATAGTTTATACATACAAGCAATCTTCCTGGAATCTGATTTCTGGATCCACAAGATCCCAACAGGATTTTTTATTAAAAAACCAAAAACAAAACCAAAAACAACCAAACAAACAAAAAAAAAAACCTACTGAAAAACCAACTAAACAGCTCACAAACTTTTCTGAGAAAATGGTTGGAACTGGTGCCAGAGCTGTGGCACTCAGAATCACTGACACCATGATGCAGCAGGGGAAGTGCCTGGGTCTCATGGTTCTGCTTATGTCTTCGCTGAGTGGGGCACAAGATCTTGTGTCAGAATGATCTGACAGAAGGGCTCAAAAGGCCTTGTCTTGCCCTTATGAGGTCTACAATAAACCTCATTGATTTCAGCTGAGAATTTTGTTTGCATATGGCTTGTGCTAGCCACCAAAGAAATTAGGAAATCAAGGACATTTCCTCACAGAGAGTCAGCACTTCAGCATCTCAGTATTTTCCCACTTTATTTGGAGGTGTTACAGATACAGTTTTTAGTAGCATGCTTTTTAAAAGAACCCTACCAGTTCATCTTCTGTTTGTGCATTCATTCAGCCTTCTGTCTGTGAAAATGTGCTTGCCTTGAGAAAAAATGTTTAATGGTTTTATATGGGATATGAAATTTCTCTCATAAATGTGATATGATCTAATAATTAATGAATGCCAGAAGACAAGCTAGAAAGCTTAAAGTCTAACTCCTTTTGTCTAAGTTATTCTATCGTCTCACTTTCCATCATCTCAGAATTTCAAATAAGTCTAGGAGTTATAACTAGGCAGATATTTAAAGTCCAAACCTCTTTGTATTGAAGCCCTATTTCTCCATTTACATCTCTCTGCCCATATAACCTAGCATCAAAATGAGGTGAATGTAATGTAATTTATTTCCACTTTAACATTCCTTAACAGTGTAAGTATGGCATGCAGTTGTATGTGTATTATTTAGGAGTCTTACTATATATAAATGAAAGCTAGGCTAATAGTAGTAGTAATAGCAATAATAATAGTAATAGTAAGATATTAATTTACATATGCTTTTATATATATTTTTTGCTGACAATTTTTTGTGGAAGTGAATTGTAGGCACTATCAAGAGTGTAACATTTTTTTCTGGACAATAAAAATGGAAAGGGTCATTTTAGGTTTAATCAAATATTTTGTTTGACAGAAATAGGATTTTTTTTTCTTTTGATTTTAATCTACATTTTTAATTCGGTTGATCAAATTATTTCTTTAAAAATGTTAAAATATACCAAGTGGATGCCCGACAAGATTTAAAGTGTGCAAAATGGGGTACTACACTTACTAGCAACCGCATAGACGATTGTGAATACTGACACAAGATGGGGTAATTTTTTCTGCTTATATACTTGTTAGGTAGATAATTATTGCTTTTTTCTAGAATTAATCTTTCTGTTGCATGTATCAGCTTCTCTGCTGCTATGTATTTTACCTTTGTCCTCTCTCTTGAAACATCTATATATTTTGTTTGTTTCCTCTTTTTCTTCCCAGCCTTTTTTTTTGTCTCCTCTTTCCTGTGTGGAAAAGAAATGTCATGCTACATCTGCTGGGTGGACAATATATAGTAAAATGGTTAACTTAGGTAAATGTTGGAAAAATTGCCAATAATAATGTCCTTGGACAAAAATATAAACCCAGCAGTATTCAAGCAGCTTTGCAATTTGCCACATATCTTTGACTTTTTAAGACCCTATATAATGCAGCAGTTAATTGCTAACTCATCTCTTGTATAAGAATACGACAATGGAAACACAAAATCAGTGAAAGACTACATAAAGGAGCTAAAGAAATAACTTCTGAATCCAATAAAAAAATACAAGTAAATCATTAAAAATGCAATAGAGAAAAAAAAAATGAACCTGATTCTGTAGCTTGATTTCAGTAATGTGATGTCATTCATGCAGTTCTGTTTGCTCCTGAAAAGCTTGGTTTACCTGCAAATTGTTATTTTCTTTGGAAAATGCAGTCCAAATTTTCCCTTTTGTGTAAATCGAAAGACAAATAAAATGCTTTCATATAATTTTGAAAGAGGATATTTATTGTAATTTTGAAATGAAAAATAACCAATTACATAGGGGTTATTACTTAGTAACACTGGATTATAAAAAATATGGACATAGTTAGCAAATCAAAGACAGACAAATTTCTCTCTTATTGTTCTCTCAGGACTCAAAGAGAAATATTCAGGACCCATTTGATTGTCTTCCTTTTGAATCATAAATCAGTACTGGAAAGAGAAAGAGAGCTGTAGTTCTGTAGTTCTTGTAATGAAAGTCCTGTTCAAATAATTAAGAATCATTGGTTTATTTTTAAAATACTGTCAAAAGTTTGGTGTGGATATATTTATTCCAAATAATATGAACATAGACCTAAAATCAAAAACCCCATAAAATTATGCATACAAACTGTATTGAGAATAATCCTAATGTAATTCTCAGTTGCTGAATTGATTTGATCTCCTTATCATGAGGAGAAATTGGACTCTGAGATATTATCAACAGCTTCTAACTCCAATTTGATTATTGCTATAATCCTGACAGTGATTGATTCTGAGTAATTATCTCAGGAGCAGAATTAGATTAAAAAACAATATTCCAGATTATAAGACTCCAGTCCATTCTTGTAATTAGTTCCGTCTTAGAATGCATGATGCTATCACATTTGAATAATTTAAAGGGAATTTGCAAGCAGCCTGTTTGACTACACTTTAATAGGAAACACTAAAACCCCATAATATTTTTAGAAATGTTACATTGTAAATTAGCAGCCTCTTTGCAGTAAAGTTTACTTTGCCAATGCTTTCAGTTTGCCGTGTCAGTCCTAAAATATCACTGGATACTAAGCAGAAGCCCAGTGCTACAATAATCAGTGATCATGTAGTCATAATGATGATTTATGATTACTGATGGTATCATTATCATCATAATTATAAACTATGAATTATTTTTTCACAATTGACAACTAAATGATTTTCAACTGTAGTCTTTTCCTTTGTGAAAATTCCCTGCAGATAATGGCCGTAAAGAATGGACTTGTGAGAATATATGCAAATTAAAAAAATATATATATTAGAAATTCTTGAACAATATTCACTTATTATTTTCATTAATTTCATTCATAGCAGTGATGTCCTGGACCAAAAATGGTGAAGCTTTTGACATTCTCTCCCATAACATTCTCATAGGTAAGATCAGGAAGTGTGGGTTAGAGGAGTGAGCAGTGAAGTGAATTGAGAACTGACCGAATGGCAGAGCTCAGAAGCTTGTGATCATCGGTGCATGGTCTAGTTGGAGGCCTGCAGCTAGTGGTATTCCCCAAAAGTCAGTATGGGATCCAGTCTTGTTCAACTTATGCATCACCTGGATAAAGGGACAGAGTGTGGCTTTAACAAATTTGCTGATGATACAAAACAGGCAGGAGTGGCTGTGCTGTCAGTCAGTGAGACCAGGACAGGCTAAAGATGTTGGGTGGATAGGAACTAATGAAGTCCAACAAAGGCAAGTGTAAGGTCCTGCACCTAGGGAGGAATAACCCCATGCGCCAGTACAGGTTAGAGGATGACCTGCTGGAAGGCAGCTCTGTAGAGAAGGACCTGGGAGTCCTCGTGAACAACAAGTTAACCAAGAGTCAGCAATGTGCCCTTGTGGTCAAGAAGGCTAATGGTATCCTGGGGTGCATTAGGAAGACTGACCAGCAGGTCAAGGGACTTGATCCTTCCTCTCTACTCTGTCCTGGTGAGGCCACAACTGGAGTACTGTGTCCAGTTCTGGGCTTCCTAGTTTAAGAAAGACAAGGAACTACTGGAAAGGGTCTAGTGGATTCTACAAACATGTTTAGGGGACTGGGCCATCTCTCTTATGAAGAAAGACCGAGAGAACTGTGCCTGTTTATCCTGCAGAGGAGATGACTGAAAGGAGATCTTATTAATGCATACAAATATCTCACAAGCAGGTGTCAAGACAATGGGGCCAGACCCTTTCCAGTGATGCCCAGCAATAGGATAAGGGGCAACAGCCACAAAGTGAAACACAGGAAGCTCAACCTCAGTATGAGGAAAAACTGTGTTACTTTGAGGGTAACAGCACTGGAACAGACTGCCCAGAGATGTTGTAGAATCTCCACTGGAGATGCTCAAAACCTGCCTGGACACATCCGTATGTAACTTGTTCTGGATGAAACTGCTTTAGCAGGTGGGTTGGATACCTGATCTCCAAAGACCATCTTCCAATGGATATCCCTTCCGACCCCAACTATTTTGTGATCCTGTGATATAAACCTTGTGTTCACTGTGCTTTCTATCACTGGGAAGCAAACAACAAATAACAGATGATGAAAACAGCCATCTGTTATAAAACATGTGTAGAAAACTGCTCTTTTCTTGTACCTTTGATTTTCCCACAGGGATTTTGTATACTTTGCCCTTTAGTAAAAATACTGATCTGTTCTTGTTTCTTGAAAATTCTTTAGAATAAAAATACACTGCTGTATTTAGTATAGGCACTTGAGAGCAGTATATAAGGTTACTAGAATAGCTTTTTCATGACATCCCATTTTTATGTCTCTAGAACATCAGTAGCTGTGCATTTGAGCCTTCCCTTATATTTTTTATGCATTTTAATAGTTTTGTTTCTAATTATGGTAACATATTTTGTTTTTCTACAGCACTTCAAAAGTTAACAAGTTCTTTATAGTACATGTGTTGGCTCGACACAAGTATTAACCTGAATGCAAAAAAGATTGCTGTGGGTCTTATGTAACTTCCTCTATCTTTAACAGTTTCGAATGAGAAAATCCAGGAGCTGAAAGTGCACATATTTTAATCACTTCAAAGTTTATGAAGTTGTATTACTCCCTTCACTGTCACCTTATTTTTCTTACTCTGTTTTTACCAACAGTATTGAAGCTATCAGTTATTTTGATTATATCAAGAACAATTTTTATATTAATAATATTGATTAGAAGGCGTAGAGAATATCAGTCCTTAGAATAGCTGAACTTTAAAGCTTTAGCCTAAAAGGATATTTCTAGTTGAAAGTTTGCACTTAATTGATTTATATTGTTCTTAATACTGTTTTTTGCCAGTGTTGGTTATGTCAGGTTCCACTTAAACACTGCCTGTGGCTAAACAGAATTTATTGCATTTGGTATTTTTTATATAAGGCTTGCTAGGTTATTGAAGACTTTAGCAGTGAAAATACTGCAGAAACTTACAAGCAGTAACCGAGGACACAGGGAATTTTGACCCATCAGTATGTGCAGCTTCAGAAGCTATTTAGCTATTGCGTGGATCAGCCATGTCTTTCTAAGGTATTTAAGGTATTCTGCTGATGGTTCTGGACTTCCAATCTAATTAAGCTGCTTATTTTGTTTTAAAAAAGCATAAGCTTTAAAAAGCAAAGGAAAGAAAGAGTTGGGGCTGTGCCCTAGAAATCATCATTATAATTGTCCAGAGTCAATCTGTAACTGTTACAGCGTGATCCAGAAATTACTTTTGGATTATAGGAGACTGACTTATATTTTTTACACTGAGAACCACATAAAGAAAGGCTAGATCAGTGGCCTTCCAATCTGATAACATCAAGCATGATTTGTTTTTATACTTTTAGCAGGATTTGGTTCAGTTTTGATCTCACCTATAGATGTGAGCTTCCATGGTTACACAGGGAGAACTAGTCATAACTATTCCTGCTTTTGAATGAACTAACTAACACTCCAGGGAGCATGTTAATCACCTAGCAGCACAGAGGCTGGAGTACACAGCTCAAATGGACAATGCTTGAATGTTCAAGCTATATGCTGTACTTGAGTGTAGGAAGAGCCTGGTTGTTCATGGTAATTTATCAAGGACATCATAAAAGTTTGAATTACTTGCAAACTGAAGGAGCTGGCGAGTGAAGTTGCTAAGCCACTGGCCATCATATTAGAAAAATCATGGCAGTCAGGTGAAGTTCCCAACGACTGGAAAAGGGGAAACACAACCCCCATTTTCAAGAAGGGGGAAATGGATGACCCTGGGAATTACAGAGCAGTCAGTCTCACCTCTGTGCCTGGCAACATCTTGGAGCAGATTCTCCTGGCAGGCATGCTAAGGCACATGAAAAACAACGAGGTGCTTGGTGGCAGCCAGCATGGCTTCACTAGGGGGAAATCCTGCCTGACCAATTTGGTGGCCTTCTACGATGGGGCTACGGAACTGATGGACAGGGGTAGAGCAGTTGATGTCATCTACCTGGACTTGTGCAAAGCGTTCGACACTGTCCCACACGACATCCTTGTCTCTAAATTGGAGAGACATCAATTTGATAGGTGGGCACTCGGTGGATAAAGAACTGGCTGGATGGCCGCACGCAAAGAGTTGTGGTCAATGGCTCAGTGTCCGGCTGGAGGCCAGTGACGAGTGGTGTCCCTCAGGGATCGGGGTTGGGACCGGTCTTGTTCAACATCTTTGTGGCTGCCATGGACAGTGGGATTGAGTGCGCCCTCAGCAAGTTTGTGATGACACCAAGCTGTGTGGTTGGGTGGATACACTGGAGGGAAGGAATGGCATCCAGAGGGACCTTGACATGCTTGTGAGGTGGGCTGATGCCAACCTCATGAAGTTCAACCATGCCAAGTGCAAGGTCCTACAGCTGGGTGGGAGCAATCCCAGCCACATCTATAAGTCGGGCAGAGAAGCGATTCGGAGCAGCCCTGTGGAGAAGGACTTGGGGATGGTGGTTGATGAGAACATGAACATGAGCCGGCTGCAGTGTGCGCTTGCAGCCCAGAAAGCAACCGTATCCTGGGCTG
Organism: Agapornis roseicollis; assembly: GCA_002631895.1. NCBI lineage: Eukaryota > Metazoa > Chordata > Aves > Psittaciformes > Psittacidae > Agapornis > Agapornis roseicollis. Next base: position 78,547 of record NDXB01021633.1, on the reverse strand, counting down.
CATCCAAAGGAGCGTGACCAGCAGGGCCAAGGAGCTGATCCTGCCCCTCTGCTCTGCTCTTGTGAGACCTCACCTGGAGCATTGTGTGCAGTTCTGGTGTCCTCAACATTAAAAGGACATGGAGCTGTTGGAACAAGTGCAGAGGAGGCCATGAGGATGAGCAGGGGACTGGAGCATCTCCCATACGAAGACAGGCTGGGAAAGTTGGGGCTGTTCAGCCTGGGGAAGAGAAGGCTGCGTGGAGACCTCAGAGCAGCCTTGCAGTATCTGAAGGGGGCCTATAGGGATGCTGGGGAGGGGCTCTTCATTAGGGACTACAGTGATAGAACAAGGAGTAATGGGTTCAAACTGAAACAGGGGAGGTTTAGATTGGATCTAAGGAAGAAATTCTTTCCTGTGAGGGTGGTGAGGCACTGGAATGGGTTGGCCAGGGAGGTTGTGAGTGCTCCATCCCTGGCAGTGTTCAAGGCCAGGCTGAACAGAGCCTTGGGTGACATGGTTTAGTGTGAGGTGTCCCTGCTTATGTCAGGGGGGTTAGAACTAGATGATCTTAAGGTTCTTTCCAACCCTAACTATTTTATGATGCTATGATGAAAGAGTGAGAATGTATATTAAAATATCCTTCTTTCATTCTCTTCATATGCAGCATCAACAGTTGAGCTGGTGTGTATGTTGGAGCCCACCTATTGCTAACACTGACCACCAGCAAAGTAGAAGTAATTCCCTTGGGAAAAGGGATTGACAGGGAATGATTTATGGTATGCAGAGGTGTTTGTGCTGCAGTGATGCCCAGTGTTTCTCCTGAGGTGACACCATGCTGTGGTTTCCTTAGCTGTATGCACTGTCACTAGCTCAAGGATGCTCCTGTAGGTGCAGACCAGCCCCTGTTCATTTGTTTCTCATGTGCAGGGCTCAACTGCAGCAGATAGCTTTGTGCAAGGAAGAATGCCATCTTATTCTCTCCAGATGTGAATGACAGGGTAGCAGTTTGACTGTAAATTTCCAGGAGATAAATACTTCTCAGATTTTAAGCTGCTTTTAAAAAATGCTATTCTTGATGGTGTTTGAGTATAACAATCTTTATAGCTCTTATTCCCTGCTATTTCAGAGCATAGCAATCGATATAAAAACTGTATTCCCTGTATTTACTCTTGTGTTTTTTCTAAGTGGAATGTTTATTTACGTCATTAGGGCAAATAAACAAATCTGATAAGCCTCCTTCTACTGTTGTGAAAGACTTTGAAATGGTGAAGCTCCCACTCCTTTTCAAATTTGCTGTTCCCTGATAAAAATGCAAGCCTGTTCAGGATGTTTATTTTTAGTGAATATCAAACTAACCACCTGTAAGAAGTGCCAAATTGTCTATTCTTTTATGTTGTTGAGTGCATAGAAAAAGCACTGGTATAACTCAATATTAAAGCAGTATATTTTGTTTTCTCCAAAGGACAAAAAGACATGATTTTCCTATATTGATTACTTTTTCCCGTCTCTTATAACAGCACATACACTTTGACCATCAATGTCACTAACACCTCCAAATCTTTTTGTAAATAAATCTCTATCTCTTTATAAAATAGTTTTCTTATCTTTGTTAGCTCATCTTCATTATAACTAAACCTGATTCATTCTCTTTTAAAGGATTTGTTTTCTGCAAGTATTAATGGAATGCCATTTGAGATATTTCCTTTGGAAAATAAAGATCCTATAAAATTTACATTTTTAAACCTGGTTAACATTTTTTTCTGCAATGTCATTTTAGCAAATGGAGAATGTAGACACACAAAGACAGTCATATAGGAGAGAGCTGAACAAAAAGAGGCCCCTGCATGCATCACAATTCTTCTCTTGCTGCAGCCATTTCTGTTACACTTAGGTGATACATCCATCCTCATTAACTGTTGTTCTTCTTTACGGGCAGACTATCTTGAGCAATCACCTATATGAGAGCTTACACAGGATAAATATAACCTACCTTTGTTCCTCTCGAACCTTCTATGTGGTTTCTTGTCCCTTTTTCCAATTAGTGCCATCTTTTCCAAATCATTAGAGACTTAATATTTAAATTCCTGTGTGTTCATACATGCAAGAGTGCATTAAATTATATTTTGCATGTATAAAGTAGCTGTTACATACAGAGGCTAAGATATGTTCTTATCTACTTTATCTAGCTGCCCAAATACTTTTTACACAGTAAGTTCAACAAAACGCAAGTATTCTTTAGTCAACCCCTAAATACAATATTAATATTATATTCTCCATATTACAATCCACTTTGATGGAATAGATATCTTTCTATAATGTATACCAATTATTTATAAATAAATCTTTCTAAAATTATTTTCTGCATTACTTTATATGTATATGTGAAATTTAGTCACAAAAAAGAGTTCTGAAGAAATCTTTCAAGTATATATATGTAGAAACCATTAGCATTAAACATGCTCAGGTATTTGGTTTAATTAAAGATTCATTTTTAAGATAACTCATTTTCAGTCTCATCGCCATTATTGTGTAAATGATCATAGTTTCATGCCTGAATACTTGACATGGCCAAAGAGGACAATCAGCAAGCAGGTTAAAATATAAGATGAATTTCAAGCAAAGGTATACTACCCTTTGGCACATATATTTGGAATTACTACTTATTTCCAAAACCAGAGGTACTTGCAATGCATATGTGTTCTTTTTCTTCTATATCTAGTTTTCCTAAAACTAAGTTTAATTCTCCTACACCTGTTTTATTCTTTGTATGAGAGATCTTATTGTTTCTTATATTTTGAAGAAATATCTTTCTTTTGCTTTTTTTATTTTGGGCATTGGAGTAGAAAATGGCTTTCAGTTTTGATCTCTACTCTGTTGCATCATTTGTAGAGTCAGTCTTGCATAGCTTTCTAGTGCATTTTGTATAATTTCTGGTTTCTATTCCTAATCTGTGGTAATAGACTGTGTATTTTGCTAAGGGAAAACATCTACATATATAACAAACATTGCTATAGAAAATCTGCCTGCAGATTTCTCTTCATTCTCACAACCCAGTATTTAATGAAACAAGCAGAATGTATATGGAAACTGCTGTGTTTCTATGTATGGTTGCATAGCTCATATCAAATTAATCTCATGAATACATATGTCCTTTTTTAGGATGCTCATTTAGCATAAGTACAAGACTATCTCAAGTGACTGTGTACGTCCATTTTATTCAGCAATGTGATTTTGGGTATTGTTACTGGTATACTGCTCCTGATGAATACAGTACAGAGATAGCTCTTGTGAGCCTTTTTTAAGTTAGTTAGCATGGCACTGGGAGCTGTATAGGCCTGGTAGCAGAGAGCACCACAGAGACTAAGTTATCCTTCTTAGGCAGTTTTTCAGTAGATCAGGTTTCACTTCAACAGAACTCTGTGCTGTTGCAGCTAGTCTGCTCCTCTATGTCTCTGTGAGCCTGTGAAAGTCTAGTTCAGATTTCTGTAGCTGGTGATGTATAGCTGCTGAAAATGCCTCTGGCTAGCTCTTGGTCATTCATAAGACAAGTTGTTTGTAGTCCCACACAAGTTTTATTCTGAAAACTTGAGAAAGAAATTAACAAAAGCAAATACCTTCACTAACTTAGTATTTGCATCTCTCCTTGTGAAAACTCTCATGTTGATTAACTTCAAACATCTGAGGACCAGGTGATATCTGGTAGTTTGAAAGGAACAGATTCTTTTAGTAAACGAGAAGTCAAGAATTGTACCTGTACAGGTACATTCCCCTCTGTGCAAAGCTCCTATGACGCGGTGTCCTGCTTTGCTTTCTCTATCTTCACCCAAACCATGCCACAGATGTGAAGGAAGAAGGACTGAGGGACAGCATACTTAAGCCAATGAATTTGTGAAGTTCTGTGTTTCTTACACTGCTAACTTAGTAGAATCTAATTCCTTGGTTATTCGATTGCTACTGATGTATTAATGTTAGCTGAAGTAGCTAATTTACACCAGAACCACTGCTAGTTCAAGAGGAGTCATCAGTTGTCATTTTGTCCCTAACAGCTCTTCCCAAGCCCTTCCTTAAGGAATGCATAGAAGACAGTGAAAACCAAGTCTAACTTTATAGTAGTGAGAATGCTTTGTTGCATATCATCAAGAAGTGCCTCCCTGAAGAAGACACATTCTCTTCTTTCTAGCTTACTGAATACTTACAATACTTAGAGTTTTGTAGGAAATGAAGTTACATAAAGTAATTTTATGTGATCTGTTACAATGAATTTGGCTAAGGCATATGAAAATTCCTATAGTACTACTATTCTTTTGTAAGTAAGGATGTTGTCCACTTTCCAGGCTTTGATGTTTTCTCTTGAGCATAATAAACTCATAAAAAAATTCCACAATAAGTGTTTTCTAACTCTTTTTAGTGATCTTGGGCTTGAATGTATACCCATCTTACAGTGTTAGCATTGTGCAAGTTTCAAACCTTTTAATAATCATAGAATCATAGAATAGTTAGGGTTGCAAAGGACCTTAAGATCATCCAGTTCCAACCCCCCTGCCATAAGCAGGGACACCCCACACTAAACCAAGGCTTCGTCCAACCTGGCCTTAAACACTGCCAGGGATGGAGCACTCACAACTTCCTTGGGCAACCCAATAATCATTAACTCTTTTACCAAGATGCTTTCTAATTTCTTTTCTTTTATCCTGGTAAATCTAATTCCTGGTGTAAGTAAATGGTCACTGATTTCATTTGTACAGGCTGTGCTTAAGTAATTGTTTAACATCCTTTCTATTTTCTTGTCCTGTCCCTCTCTAATTCTGGGCCAATCACTCTTCCAAAGATAATTTTTCCTCCTCTACCGATTTTAGCACAGAAGTGGACAGTTTATTCTTAGTCCTTTATGTGAGAGTTTTTTCTAGGACCATCCTTTATTATACCTCCTTTTATGGGAGATGTCTTTATTTTTATGTGTGATTCTGTTCCCATGTAATTGTCTGAAATTACCCCACTAAAAAATTCAGATACGAATATTAAGCATGTGTTTTTCAAGGGAAGAGAAACTTTGATTTAAATCATAGTTAGAAATATTTCAGAAACTATCCTGAAGAGTATGAAGAAAGTCTTCTTCCCTCCTACATGATTCCTGGATTCTGGGTTAATTTTTCCAGCACCTTAATATTTATTGATAATGTCTTTTCATACCGGATGGCTCTGAAGAATTAAATATGAAAATATACAATAGGGTAGCACTGCTGCATTTTATTTTATAGCAATCAGTTAATTGACTCTGTGACTACATTTTAAGTTTTCTGTATTTCAGAGATTTTTGTATTAGGGCTACAAAATATTAGCCTCAAAACTGTGAAAGCTAGAGCTGACTCCAGGTTCTAATAGATGCCCCTTATTGTGGGGGCAACCGTTGGGATATTTGGCAACAAAGAGAAATGGCACACAAAATATAGTTCTGAAGTAATAACATTGCCAGTAGTATTAGCGTGAAGCAGTTGGAACTATGGAACAATTAACACCACTGGTATTTATATATTTTCCTCAAGGTTTCACTGTTAATTACTTCCTGCAATGAATGAGATAGTCCATATCACTCAACTTTGTTTTGCTATTCTACTTGATAACTTTGTACACTCTGTTCTTTGAAAAGACCCCTTTCCAGTCCTAAAAGACTTCAATAATTTCAAACAGATGCCCCAAAACAAGTTTTGATTTATGATGCCAGAATTCTAGATGGGCTTTATCATGAATTTTATGGTGGTCACAAGATGAAAAGCCTATATTTCCTTTACATTTCCTTTTAATTTTTATCATTCATCTAAAAGAGGTTATTTGAATTTTTCCTTTATAAGTAGTTTGGCTTGCTTTATCAGTGGATATTTGCTTTTGTAACAAAAATTGCTATTGTAATGAACGTTAGTGCATCTTTGTTTCATTCTTACTAAAAAGTCTAAGAAACTACTGAGGTTTTTGATAGACACAACATTGTAAACCAAGATAAAACAGTAGGGAGCAGAGTTTGTATTGTCCTTTCCCAGGCCTCTGTGTTTTGCATCTCGGTAAACTCAGTATCCAGAAAATCACTTTAGTGATCAGAAAATACCAGTTTTCCATTCTGTTCTATTACATACTCCTGCCTAACGCAATTGCTCACATGTGCTGTTTTTAAGGATTCTTTTGATGTGTGTGTTTTTCAGTAAGTGACGAGACTTCACATCATAAGGTGCAAGAAGTCGAATCATAGGCTGAGACTGGTGGGAGGTAAATCAAAAACAGAGCACTGGAGATAGCTACAAAACAAGCTCTTAAGAAAAGAATAAAAAAAACCAAAGATGTTTAGGAACTTAGATTCCCTCTTCTGATTTCAGAAATTCTGGAAATACTATTTCTTTATTAATCCCTTAAAAATAATAATCTAGCAGTGTAACAAGGGTAGGATAAATACAGAAATCATATTTTACTCTGAAGTGTTTCTTAGATGAGGAGGCTGCTTGCATGAGACATTGAGACCTAAGGATCCAGTCCTGTAAGAGCAATAAACTCTACTAGACTTGAACTTTGCTACCAAATGGTCCCATTTGTGATTTCTTGCAAATAGATTGGATCAAGGTAGATTTCTGATGACTACATTACTGTGCCATTGGTGATACGTAGTGCTCATCGTTCCGTTTCATTTTGTCTGAAGAAAAAATAGAAAAAAAAAGTCTATTCTGGAGTAAGAATGCATATATTTCACAGAAACAAAGTACCTCATAGAAACCTTTTGGTAAACTCTCAGTGAACCATAGGTCAATATTTGCCTATGATGGTTTTTAATATGATTTTCCTGGTCTCCATGGCATCCAGCACCCAGGTCTGGAATGGCCTTATTATGTGGACTTTGTTCTCAGTGCCCACAGAAAAAGGACCCAAGGCTTGCTGAAAGAAGGTTTGGGAAGTTTTGGCAATTTAAAGACAAAATGGTTTGTGCTTCTAGGTTGTCTGCCTTTTGCTTTGTAGCCACTGAGTGCTAGAGTAGATGTGGTTTAAGTCACTGCTCAGCATCTTGCCCTAATATTAAGGGCCTGGCAGGTCTTTCTCAGTGAGAGTACTGTTTGATGCTGCTAGGTCCCATGACCACCCAGTGCAGGATTATCACAACACTGAGGCACTCTTTCAACTCCTTGGGAGGCAGGGACCATGGCAAATTTAGCATCCCAGGGTGGGTTTTTTCCTTTCTTTTTTTCTTTTTTTTTTTTTTAAGGA
>NDXB01021633.1:43035-71072 GCA_002631895.1 Agapornis roseicollis | reverse complement strand
GTGTTTTTTCCTTTTTTTTTTTTTTTTTTTTTTTTTTTTTTTTTGAGAAGGAAAGGATCTGTTTCTCTGAATTTAAAAGCAAACCAAAAACAAGGAAAAAAACCCCAAAAAACCCCAACCCTCTTCACTCTGAACAGAAAACTATCAAACTAAGTTTTGATTCTCAGGTGAAACGAAAGACTTCTTTGAAAAGTTGGAACCCTTGCAAAAACAAAAATGCAATATTCTGATCAACTCTGGGCGTAGCTCTGGTTATTTTGGTTTTCATTTGGTACTGTCCCTAGTCATACTATTGATGAAGCAATTATCTGGCTTTGGTGGAAACAACTCAGCCTGGGATACTTATAAAGCACAGTGGGATACTTATATGAACTGTAGTCTGTTTCCTTACTCTCTTTTGTAGATGCAGTTTGGTTTTTTTGGGTCCGTGTAGGAGAAGAATGGCTGAGTAGTTACTAAAGGTGCACTGTAACAGCACTTTGCTGTTAGTGTGAGCCACTTGAGCGAACCCTGCTATACCTTTTTGATATTTTGGTGAATTAATACAGCTTTTAACCTCTTCTGTAATAACGGCCATTGATAAAAGCCAAATAAGAGTTGTGAGCCATGTAAGAGGCACATATTAATGACAGCAGAAAAGATTTTATAATACCTCAAGTGACTGACACTAGTTCATTTCCTGATGACTACCTAACGTCACACAAAGGCAGCATGTAGTTGAAACATAACCACATAAAATCTTACAGAAGCTCTTTAAGAGCAGTACTGGGAGCAAAAAGATGTGTCCAACTAAAACTGTAATGAAAAACAACAGACAAGACATAGCAGTTAGAAAGAGTATTTTTCCTTGACTTTAGGTTTGATGGTTTTTCCTATTGTAAAGTAAAAAAAAAAAAAATAGGAGGCACCAGATTTTGTTTTATTTTGGTTGCTTTGTTTGGTTTTGGTTTGGTTTTGGTTTGGTTTATTTATTTTTTATTAACGAATGGCTTTTTTCTGGTACCTATTAGACCTTGAATCACGTGACTCCAGAATGAAAAGGAGACCTGAGGCTGACAGTCAGCTAGGTATGGATGTCTCAGACCCAGTACAGAGTAAGCTGAATGTGCTTGACAGCTCTGATATAGTAGATTAACAGAACCTTTGGCATCCAGACTCGCTGTATATGCAATACCGACTCTTCTGACTGTATAGGGTGGCATACCATGCATGTAACTTTAAGGCTTTGCTCATATAAATTAGTCTTCTATGTTGTTTACTTTCTGGAGCTGGATGAGAAGCTCAGAATATCCCAGAACTGTTAAAATTATCCTAATACAGCTGGCCTGGATTCAGCAGTAGCAGTCAATTTTTCTCCTTCTTAGTAGCTGATGCAGTTCTGTGTTTTGACTTTTGGCCTGGGAACAGTGCTGATAACATCAGTGTTTTTAGTTGCTGCTCAGTAATGTTTATTCTGACCAAAGACTTTCTGAGTCTCATGCTCTGACCGGAAGGAGGGGAGGCCAGGGGGAAGCAGAGACAGGACACCTGACCCAAGCTAGCCACAGAGGTATTTCATACCACAGCACATCATGCCCAGGGAGGAAACTGGGGAGTTACACGGAAGGACACTTGTCTTCCCGATCGGGCTTGGTTTTGGCAGGTGGTATCATACTCTCTTCCTTTGTTATTTCCTTTATCATTATTATTATCAGTGGTAGCAGCAGTGATTTGTGTTATACCTTGGTTACTGGGCTGTTCTTATCTCAACCCGTGGGAATTATGTTCCTTCGATTCTCCTCCCCATCCCTCTGGGAGTGAGGAGGAAGGCGGAGGGGGGAGTAAAGAAAGAGGGCGGGGGGAGTAGAAACTGGGTTTAAACCACGACAACTGCCCATGTACGTTTTTATATATACTATTAACAAATGCTAGCATACACCCAATAGATGACATAAAAGTTGTCCATGCAAGAGCTAAAAACATTAAGCAGGAAGCTTTCAGAAGCTATTAGGTACTAGAGTTTTATCTTCAGGATACCCATAAGAAATGAGAATGGCTCTGTTTTGTTTTGTTTTCTGGTACTGAAATGTTTGATTCATGCTATTGTGTTTTTGGGTGAGTAGTGAAGCCATTTCCTGAGCAGGAATTACTTCCAGTTTATTATAGGCATTTCAATTAAACGTAAGTTGAATTGAGTTGTCAGTAAAATTGGATGTTCCTTTTTTTAGTTCACCTCTGGACAGTTAAAAGTTACTGCTTCAAACAATGTGCTTTGGCTACTGTTGGGTGCTTATAGCTAAGATACATAAACAGACCGGACCAAGATAGTCCCTAGTGTAATTTACTGGAATCCAGCACTGTCACACAAGGAGTTAATTTGACTCAACGTTTTGGCATCAGCAGTAAAGGTCCTTTCTGCAGTTTGCCCTAAATCTAGGAAGAGTGTTCCAAAAGTTTTCCATTTTATTTCTCTTTTGGTGGTCACATTAACTCTTATTACACTGTTGGTACTTACCTTACTGGAGTGTCTGTGGGTTTTCTTTATAGACAAAGCTTTCCATTCCTGGACATCGATAAATAACTCTATTCACCACACTTTCTTCTGCAGCATTTGAGTTATGTTTCAGAGCTAAGACAAGTGTTAGGTTGTATGTTCTGCAGAAGGGTTTCTGGTTCATTGTTGTCCACTTCAGAGAGGTTGCCTTTTAAGAAGGGCTTTCTACTCAGGAATCTCCATTCCAGTTAGTTCCATCTGCATGTTATCCCCTGCACCACACGTTTGATAGGGAACTTATCTGACTTTTCTGATTAAAGTGGATCCACTACTGTAGATACAGAGCTTTTGAAAGAAGAGGCTGCTGCTGAAAATTGTCTTCTAAAATTTGTTTCTGAAATAGATGCCACAATAAAAGAGAAAAAGTGCTAACTGCATATTTTTTTACTAAAAGGGTTAGTATTTATGTTCTTGGGAAGTTATGACTCAGTTGTATATTATTCAGGACTTCATTTTTGTAAGTTACTTTCTGATTAGTTATTGATTATAACCAGAACCCTTATAGCTAAATGTGCAATATAACTAATAAGCAGGTATTCTGCAGATGAAGAGAATACATGAATATAATTTCGATGCACTTTACGCTTCCTATTTATTGAACTTTGTCACAAATGGCAAATTGCACCAGGCCATTGAAAACATAGCAGTAGAAGTTTTTCAGTATTTCTGTAAGCACAGAAAGAACAGAGCCTTACAAAAAGATCTTGTTTTTCAGTCTCCAAAGTCAAAGCAATAAAAAGCACTTCAAAATATCACTTGCTATCTAACTTCGTACTGTGTAGGGTGGTTAAATTTCATGCATTTACTGTAAAACTGTTATAATGGGGACCTGCCTCATCAGTTCCTACCAGCCAGCATGGGTTGCTGGATCAAATAGGTGAAGAAAGCTTATGAGGGTGCACCGAGGGCTGTGTCACCTAGGAGAATCCTTGGTCAAAGCACATTTCCCAGCTTCATGCTGCTGTTGCTGTTCTGCCCCCATCAAGCCACCTGGGCTTCAGATAAGAGCCTACTGTTAAGATGAGAAGCACCAGGTATTTGTCCAGTGTGCATGCCTTCATTCCTGGGAGACAAACAACTTGAGGGCTCTGCTGTGGACACTGTAAAAGGCTCCTACCTGATGAACAAAGACACAAAAACCAGACAGGAGTAGTACAAGGCACAAAGGATTGATGTTGCCTAGCCCCAGCAGGCTGTGGGAAGACAGAAGTGTGCTGTAGAACTGGTCAGAGAGTGAAACGTGCTCGTTTGATCCAGGCAGTATATCTGGCTACTTTTTAGATGTCTTTTCATGCTTAATATGTATTTGCTAGCAGCAGGCATGGAGGTCAAAAATATATCCTGAATTTGTTAAAGGGCTTCCCTCAAGCTAATTAGAATCTGTCAATAGATTTTGTCTTAGGACATTGTATATCAGTGAGTTAGAAATCTGTTTTCTACCATGGGTTTTGGTAATCATGCTAGGCTATAAGAAATATATAAGTATTAATAATATAATCTTTCTCATGCGATGCTGTTGCATTAATATTCACTATAAATAGGAATCCTACTGACAAGATTATATGAAACTTTGGCAAGACCAAATTTGCTGTCTAAAGAAGACAATGGAAACCAAATCTAAGGTGGAATTTTTACCATTAATAGGCGCTCCGGAATGTTTGTCCTGGTTTCAGCTGTAACAGCTATTTTTCTTTCCTTCCTAGTAGCTGGTGCAGTGTTGTGTTTTGTCTTTAGTCTGAGAGAACAATGCTGAAAACACACTGGTGTTTTAGTTGTTGCTGAGTAATGCTTACTCTGATCAAGGACTTTTCAGTCTCTCATGCTCTGCCAGTGAGGAGAGGCACAAGAAGCCTGGAGGAAGCAGACAGGACATCTGACCCAAACTAGCCAAAGAGGTATTCCATACCACAGCACGTCATGCCCAGTATATAAACTGGGGATAGTCACCTGAAAGGCCCAGATCACTGCTTGGGTCAGGCTGGGTACAGGTTGACAGGTGGTGAGCAATTGCATTGTGCAATATTTTTGTTTGTTGGTTTTTTTTTCTTTTCCCCTTTTTACATCCTCTCCTCTTTGTTATTTCCCTTATCATTATTATTGTCATTATGTTTGGTAGTAGTTCTATATTATACTTTAGCTATTGGACTGTTCTTATCTCAACCTGTGGGATTTACATTCCCAGTTTTCCTCCCCATCCTGCCCAGAGGCAGGGGAAAGAGTAAGTGGTGGTGAGCAAGTGGCTGCATGATTCTGAGTTATTGGCTGGGCTTAAACAGTGACAGTGTTTAAACTGAATCAAAATTTATCAAAACCTTCTTTTTTGGAAGTATATAATCTTTTTTCTGCTGCTTTTAATTTGTTTTTTGAATCAATTGAAGCACGGAAAGTACAAGTAAAACTTGCCGCATAAACCAATTGTACTCACAACACAAGTGGTGACTGTAAATTAACATGGATTTATTTCAGGAAGAAACCAAATCTCTTTGAAAATTACATATTCTTTCATTAACTTTATCCAAACTTTTTAGCTTTTAATGAATTAAAAAAAGAAAACCAAACCACCAACAAAACAGTGGTTAAATACAGCTTGAATTCTGAAGTAAAATATGTATACTTTTCTTGTTAATAAAAAAACCCTGAGAGCAAAAGCATATGCACCTCTAACGCAGTCTACATCAAGATGCTCACACTGAATAATTTGTAGTTGACACTTTTTACCAACTGATGCATCTCTGTTAGTTGATTCAAAATTCATGGCATGTCTTCCCTGCGTCTTAGTTATGAAATTGTTTGATGGCAGTCATAAACCCCTGACTAGTAGATACAGTATCTGCAAAAGCTTTTGAAATTGACTCTTGAACACACTAGAAGCTATTTATGAGGCAGATGAAGAAATTATTTACTGAAAAAAACAGAACTTCATAACTATATAGGTTTTAGCTATCTTGGTCAATAGAAAGAGGGCCATGGTATAAGTTAACAACAGCATAAAATGATGTAAAAAATGGTTGATAAATTAGTTTCATATGTCTCAGTGGCAAACTATGGAAGAATTTAAGTCTCTCTAGTCTGTGGATCTGGCTTTGTATCCCTCCCCCTCTGCAGAACTCATAAGACACTAACACATAACCCCAGATGATGAGTTCCAGACTAGACGGTCATTCCACATTCTCATTCAGGAAAGTTACTGCCCATTCAATTAAAATAAATGAGGGCTTTAGGATTTTAACTGTTATTACACTATGTGGACTCTTCTATTTTGAATGAGAAGGAGAAATCATGAATGCAAAGAAAAAAGTTTTTGAAGTGCTTCAATTTAATTTCAGTCTGTACTTTATATGAGCCTATTTGTTGGATTTAGGAGAGGTCTCATTAACTGATTTGAAGGTGGGTTAGTGCTTTACAGTTTCTTTTCACTTTCTGAAAGCTTGATATCTCATTTCATCATGTCACACTTTTAATTTCTAACAGAGGTAAACCTATACAACGTCTGTAAGTATACAATTGTTGATGGAATGTATTAAGTGAAATTCATATAATTCATATCCATGGATTCACTGAATCATATCGGTACCAACGTTTTCTAAGACAAAGCAAAAAAGACTTTTTCATGGATGCAGTGATTTAAATTGCCAAACACTCTTGAGTTGACTCCACTTACACATTCACAGTTTAATGACTTTTCCCTGTTATCCCTGCACTGGTTCTTAGTTTGAGGATAAATGATTTGTAGGCTGATTATCTGTACCTCTGCCAGAATGTTGTATATTTTCTGTACTTTCTTTTTAATTTAAGCATTTTTAGTACACGCACCAGGGCTGACAAAGTATGACTGGATGACTATGTGGTATCTGGGACTACTATCAGATCTTCAGATCCTTCTCAAAACCATTGATTAGTACAAGGAATGCAGTTACCATTATGACACTGTAGGTATGTCTACTACACACTATAGTGGTTGGAGATTTCCCTGTATATACTTTATATTTTAAAAGCCTTCTGAGCTGGAAAACCATAGTCCTAGAAAATAACATAGTTACAATTAATGCATATTTTTAAATTAATTTCTTTAACCTTTGCCTGAAAGGGATCAAAAGAGATTAAAAATCTGGACATCTGGAGACATAGCAATGCCTGTACTGGTATACGAGATAACTACCCAGAATTCTCCCTAAATATTACTAGCTTGCTAATCTGTTCTAACAGTCCAATGCCAAAACAAACAAACAAGAAAAAAAGCAAAAAAAGAAAAGCCAAACCAAACAGACCAACCAAAGAAAAAAAAAAACACACCAAAAAACCTAAAAAAACCCAAAAAACCCCAAAGCCCCAAATGTCTGAAGATTTTTGACATGGCATAGCTGTAGATCCATGTTTAATTTGCATTTTGTGGTGTCAAGCATGTTTAACAGTATAACAGAGTATGAACTTAAGAGAGCTATTGGTGATTTTGACTTTTTGTCATATGGGACTGCTAAATAATATTCCCCTATACAGTAAGTAAAAAGAAATGGGATCTCTGTTCATATTATTCGTGAATAGTATACATGAGTACATTTGTTGTAACCCTTACATTTTTCTATTAATGTGCACCCATGAATAGTAGATACTGAATCTTTTCTCTTGCCTTTATACTAAGCACACAAATCTTCCTTAGATGGTGTGGGTATAGCAAGTTCTCCTAACAGTGAGCACAGATAGTTTTATTGCAGGAAAAAAGATATTTTGAAGGAGACCAGAGTGTGAAATGCTGTGGGGAAATGCATGAGGCCACGGTAAACATCTGTGGTAAGAAGTTCTTTTAGCCTGTCTGTGTGTCAGCCAAAACCAGGACAATGTGAGAGATAGATAAAATAAATTCTTTTGGTATCCTCATGACAATGCTTAGTTCTGAGACCATGCACTCCAAAAATTTCCTTTATTAAACATACATCTTTCAAGCATACATGTGTGTTAACAGTAGAGCGCTACCAAGATTCTAATTGGAAATTCATCCTGTAGATTATGTGTTTTAAAATTCCAACAACTTTGATAAATTAGAATAGTTTTCAGCAGACTAGTAAAAGTCAAAGCTATAACTTCATGAAAAATTTGGTGTGTCCATCTTTTCTCTAATGGGAAAGGTGTGTATTTTCTCTCATCCACTCAGTGGCAACTGATTGAAAGATGGTGGTCAACCATGGAGCGAGACCTCATAGCAGCCTTCCAGTATCTGAAGGAGGCCTATAGGGATGCTGCGGAGGGACTCTTCATTAGGGACTGCAGTGACAGGACAAGGGGTAACGGGTTCAAACTTAAACAGGGGAGGTTAAGATTGGATGTAAGGAAGAAATTCTTTCCTGTGAGGGTGGTGAGGCACTGGAATGGGTTGCCTGAGGAAGCTGTGAGTGCTCCATCCCTGGTAGTGTTCAAGGCCAGGTTGGATGAAGCCTTGGGTGGCATGGTTTAGTATGAGGTATCCTTGCTTATGGCAGGGAGGTTGGAACTAGATGATCTTAAGGTCCTTTCCAACCCTAACTATTCTATGATTCTATACCTAGTTCTCACATGGAAAAGAGTGACATTTCTATAAACAGCTAAAGATAATCTTAGTTATAGTAGTATCAGTTTACAAAAGTAAGTAAGGTGTGATGCTCACCAGAAAAAATTTTGGTTGTATACTGAAATGCTCTGATTTATAGCTGCTTACTGTTGTGAGAAAGACTCTTACAAAATCACATACAATTCGAAATAAAATTGCAAAAAATCCAAAACTGAGACCATATGATAAGCTTGTGGAGTGATTCTTATAGAGTTTTGGTCCCTTTGTCCTATATTTCAGATGATTTTGTGACAGCATGTCACACAATTTAGAAAAAAAAAAAGTCAAAAAGATAAAACAAACATGGGGGCATGAATATCTTCTAAGATCATTGTACATATTCTTACTGAGTCAAGAATGTGTGTATAAAAAAATAAACAAGTCAAAAGCCTTGACAGATTGTAGAAAAGTGCAGGAGATTTTAAAATGTACAAGCAGAAGTTGTGGCTAGCGAAAATCAAATTAAATAGAAAAGGAAGTTGTAAATAATAAGAAGACAAAGCAAAAAGATTCAGATTTTGAAATGTATCTTCCTTCAATGTTTTTCCAACACAGAAAATAAAAGCTGGCAACCTGCCAGGATTTCTGTGGCTCTCATATAGAGATTGAGATCCAAACTGAGTTCTCAAGGAGGATGAGGACACCACAGAAAACCAGAATGAATTCTTTGACCCAGTTCTCAGTTTAGAGGACCTTATGTCAATCTAGACGTGTTCTCCAAGGGGGATAGAACAAATGGCTTGTGGTAACATCATCTAAACTATTTGAAAGAACTGACGAAACGAGCATTAAGATCTCCATGACTAGATAGTTTTTGGCCAAAAGTTCTAAAGAAAACACTGTATGAAAACTGCCAAAGTATGAGTCATGGTTTGCAATTTATCTACTGAAGCAGCCTTGCACTAGAAAAGAAGAGAGATTGTGAACACAATAACACATTAAAAGGTTTCAAGGGAAAATTTAGGGAACTGAAAGCTAGTAAGATTAAAGTTTGTATTGGCAAATTGGTTGAAACTATAGTATATAATCAGTTGTGTAGACACTTCATATAGTGATAAAGAATCATATGGCTTTTCTGAAGGGAAACCATGTTTCTTAATCTACAAGAGTTCTTTGAGGAATCAAAAGCCACATGATAGAACATTTGGTTTTACTCATATTCAGGAATCTTTCAAAATATTTCTTAGCAACAGATCTTAACCAGACACAGAGCAAAAAGATCACTCCAAGGGATTAAACAATATCTTCATTTGGAGAAAGGAAGATCTTAGGGGAATCCCAAAGAGAGATGTTCTGGATGCAGTTGTATTAACTACATTCATAAATAATATGAAAAAAGAGAAGTGTAATGACAAGTTTGCTGATAATGCAGTTACTTCAGGTGTACGAAACTAACATTCAAAGGATAAAATTTTTGAATGCCTGAGTGGAATTCTGGGAGGGTTTTTTGTTTGCTTGGTTGGTTTGGCTTGGTTTTTTCTAATAAATGCAGAACGGTCACCCTGAGGAAACAGAGCTCTGAATATGTATGAATGATGGTGAACGTTATCTTTTTTCTTGCTAAAGAAATCTTAGAGTGCATCTGAATTGTGTTTTCTAACAGACAATCCGGCATTAGAGTTTATTAAAAAATTACAGAGAACAGTACAAAAATCCTTATACCCAAGCAAATTAGCAATGAAATATGTTCATGAATATTATGCACTATTTCAGTCAATCCCCTCTAAAAAGTAGTATAATTGGTTCTGATAAGTTACAGAGAAGTATAATCTATATATTTAGACTTGAATGACCTTGCTATAAGAATCATAGAATCTTAAAATAGTCAGAGTTGGAAAGGACCATAAGATCATCTAGTTCCAACCCCTCCAGTAAGAAATGAACAAGTAGATTAGAAATCAGCTTGAAAGAGAGACCTGATAGGGCAGGGAATTTGATAGAATACTCGTCATTAAATCTTGTTTAGTTTTGAATAACTTATTAAAAGATATTTGGATGCCAAAAGAATAATTGTGTTAAATGGACATAAAGACCAATCATTACATGTAACAATGAAGATGTTCTTATATGGAAGTTGGATGGGTATATCAAAGGGATTATCACACAAAGGTTGTTGCCTTTTATTTTGCGTGATATCTCTATAGAAAGTGTTACTATTTCCTTTTCAAGTATAATTTTGGGCTAAAAGTATGACTTTTTTGACTTGCAATGGCTGTTGACATGCCTTATTTGAGTGTTAAAAAGTAGAAATACTTGTATAGTCATTGAACTGGTTAGGCATATTTATGAAAATGTTGTAGAAATAATTCTCTTTTTGAGAGGCAGATATACATTCATATAGATATGAGTGCAGAAACTAGTTCGGGATTTGTGTTTTTATGAAATGGTATATTGTGCATTTCTGTTTTAGAAATAGTTCATCATGTATTCCTGTGATGCACAAGATGCCAGATATACTTACATGAAAAGTAATAGATCACAGTTGATAAGCATCAGCCACAAGCCCAGTGTAATCCCTGTTTCTCAAACACCTTTGATGCAGAATAAGATGCAAGTAATTTAAACTGATAGCTTAGTCTAGATTGAATTTTATTACTAGAAATGAGTGTGTTTAAAAGAGTTCAGCCACATGGTCAGGTGTCAGGAAATCCTTTTAGTCTTCTTGTCCTGTAAAGAATGAGAACAAGAAACTTATATTTTTTGCCAAGATAATAACAAAATGATGATGAAAACATGCCAAAATATCTCTTGGTGTCAGTAAATCACAGCGTTCTTAAACACTTTGACTCTATGGGCTATTTCAATTAGACTGTGTAGAATGCTTAGCAAACATGGGTAAAATTTCTCTAGAAGAGGTACAGTTTACTGCAACTTTAACAGGATATGGTAAAGTCTGCCTTCTAAAATCTTCAGCTTGTCTCACCACATGACACCACATTCATAGGGTTAACGCAGAGTTATGTATTACAGTCATATGAAATATGAACGCTCGTTCTTTTGACGATACCATTACAGGTTTTCTCAGCTTTCTTCATACTGAAAACGCAAGATGACTATTAAAGTGTAATGGCACAGAACATCTTGGTAAAAAAAAAAACAAAATGTTTTACAGTATTCTTGTTTATAGATGATATTTATTGCTTTTGTATTCTTATAGTGTGTTTCTAAGTCAATTGAAATGCAAGTACTAATGAAATCTCTACCATAATGTGTTCATTCTTTTTTTACACCAAATGAGTCTACTACAAGATGTAAATGACTTACATATATCTGCTGCTCAGGTTTTATTGTTTTAGGTTAATTTATTGACTGTAATATTCTTAATGAAAGTAATGACTCTTCCAGTAGTTTGTATATTCATATATTGCAATTTTATTAAATCATGCTGTGAAAGTTCATACAGGCTGCTCTAAACATTCCTGAAGTTTCATTTTATATTTAATATATAAATGCAATCTTCCACGAGATTATCAGCATAGTATATTTTGTTATCCTTTGCTTTTCCTAATTTGTTCACACCAGGGTAGAGCTAATGTACAGGGGTACTTGTACAGTGAGGGTTGTAGCATTTTTCTGCATTTCATTAGCAGAAACCATTGCAAACACAAATCAAAATCTACAAAGCAGAGCCAGCTCAGCACATACAGTTTGGTTTTGTCTTAAATTTACTTTATTTTTTATGGAGACATAGTGTAAATTTACTATCCCAGGGGAAAAAAAAGTAAAAATACCATTGTTATTTGTCGGCTAAAGCAATGGCTTTGACTTTAAATTTTTAAATGGAATCTTTTTAGGAGCAATTAAGAAATAAAAAAATCCAATGACTAGAATCCTTTGACCTGCCTCACACAACTGTAAAATCCTTATTGCAAACCACATGTAATCTAAACTATTAGGTAATAGAGCTTTACGAGATCAAAATCTCCTAGAACTCTTTTGTTGCATAAAGAGCTTGCATTTTCTCTTTTATTAATACTAAACTTCTTGCTCCATCAATCCTGGTGGCTCTTACTTCTTAAAACATTGTTCAAACACTGGTTATAAAACATCAGACTTCTCCTAACATGGAAAAATTACTAGAAACTGGTGTACACAATAAAAGCCTGAAGGCCAAAAAAGCGAGTTAGAGCTGACAGAGGATTCAACAAGCAATAACAAAAAGAGCTTCTGGTAACAGTAAGATGTTTTCTGGCCACTGGACTCCATTTAAACCTAGAAGAATCAATTTTACTATAAAATGAAGAATGCCAAGGTATGAGCTTACTGCCTGTACCCTGTAGGGGATCCACACTGGCGCAGTCTGTTTCTGAAGGACTGCACTCTATGAAAGGGACCCAAGAAGCTGGGGCAGCTTGTGAAGACCTGCAGCCAGTGGGAAGGACTCACTTGGAAGCAGTTCATGGAGGACTGTCTCCTTGGGAGGGATCCCGTACCAGAGCAGAAGAAGAGTGTGAGGAGTCCTTCCCTGAGGGGGGAGAAGCAGCAGAAACATGATGTGATGAACTGATCACAACTGCCATTCCCTGCTCCTCTGTGTTGCTGGGAGGGGTGAGGTAGTGAAATCCAGAAGGAAGTTAAGATCAGGAGGGTTGAGGGGAAGGAGTTTTAATATTTGGGTTTATCTCTCATTACCCTACTCTGATTCAATTTGTAATAAATTAAACTGATCTCCACACGTGGATTCAGAAATTGGTGAGTGATATCTCCCTGTCCTTATCTCAACCCATGAACTTTTCATCATGTGGAATGATAGAGCCTTTCATCCTACAGTGACAGTGCAGCTTGGTGGGCACCTGGCATCCATCTGGGGTCCACCCACCACAGTATGTTATTATGTATTAATGAAATCAAACATGTTTTCAAGATACAGTGATAACCTACATGAATATCCATGAAAGATAAAATAATAAAATAAAATAAAATAAAATAAATATGTGCACAAAAATCCAAATCCCTCTGAATTTCTCGGGAATGCCTCTGNAACATGTTTTCAAGATACAGTGATAACCTACATGAATATCAATGAAAGATAAAATAATAAAATAAAATAAAATAAAATAAAATAAAATAAAATAAAATAAAATAAATATGTGCACAAAAATCCAAATCCCTCTGAATTTCACGGGAATGCCTCTGATATCTTCAGTGACCTTGGGATTCAGCTGGCATAGCTGGGCGTAGGGTATGGTTCTATATACATTGGAATGGTCATAAATACGATTTGATCACAACCACATTAGAGGTCATGGATTGTCTGGTAAGTGTGTTTTCCTCTGAGATATGAATTGGAGACATTATGAAACACAGACTGCCCACTATTTAGAAACAACACCTGCAATATAATTTGAGGCTATCTCTATGCAAAATCAACTTTCTGAACAGCTTAAGATAAACAGTTTCAGGTTTTCAGTGTAACTGCCAGAAACAGTTTGTCTATTTTTGTTCTCTATCTTCAACAAAAGGACAAACGAGGCAGCACAACGTTCTCTCTAAATGTTGAAAACACCTGGAAAATACTTCAGTGTGGGAAGTTTTCTGAAAAGAATTCTTCAGCGTATCACATCTTTGTTCAGGACGCATCCTTCTGTTTTCCACATTAAATTATTTCAGAATATTAATAGAAGTCTGAAGGAAATTGCTTTCAAAAACTGTTTAAGAAATAAGATACAGGCACTGCTTTTAATCTTGGAGCTTCTCTCTAAAATCTTTCTCAAAAAAGAGCAATTTAGTTCTGCATATTGGAGTCGTTGCTTCCTTTACCTCAGTCACTGGGTATATCTGTGTGTCAAAGTCAGAGACAGTCTGAGGCCTGTGAATGTCTGTAAAACTTCCCAAAGAAGTTTAGGAATCCAAATCCCACCAAAATCCTGTCACAATTGTACTATAAGGAATCTTTGTTTTAACTATCTAAAATATATGAAGAACAGCTCTAGTGGAAAAAGTTAGTCATGCCTTACAAAGAGCTGGAATACATAGAAAACCAGAGTATTTCTGAGATAGCATGAGAAATATTTTGATGTGATTCACATTCTATTCAGAAGAGGTATGTATATTTTCTAAATACTTGTAGCACTTTTCATCTTCATAATTGCTTTCCTGACATTAATTAATCCTTACAATGGGGCGGGTGATAAATTAAGGTGGATAAAGAATTCACAACAATTAATTTATCTAGGAAATATAGTTATTTTTCTGACTCTGAAGTGCTCGGGAACAGACAGGGAGCTTTACTGACTTATTTGTACTCCACAAAAGTTGTATTAACATCATATGCAAATGTAATGTGGCTGGGATTGACGTAGAAGCTTCAAGGAATTAGTTGTCCAATTTGCACTGATATTGAACCAGCAACACTGTCAGGCTCATCACACTTAATCTGTACGTGTCCTGTCCCCTTTAATGGACAGAGACCTGTCAGTGTACTAGCACCTCCTTTAAGGTTGGTTTTTGGGGACGAAACCTGGGCTTGTCAGTTGGATTGGAGTAGTGATAAACTTCCCGTTCATCGGTCTTTGATGTGCAGGACTGCGGAACTTGAACACAGAACATGTCATGGTATCAGCTCGCTTTCAGTCAAGATAACAACAAGTAGCACCCCATTTAACCGTTCTCAGATTGAACATTTGTGGAAAATATCTGGCTGCTGTAGGTGTTATCCAGTATTCGTAGCCTCATCATTAAAATTAGCTAATCATGTTACACCACCCTTCAGTGCCTGCTACAGCTGCCGGTAATGTGATAGGAGCTGCTGCTACTGACTCTAACGCACTTCATGAGAGGCTGAGCTGATAGTGACCTAACAATTCATAGCTGCTTGTGCTGCTTTGAGTCAACCTATTCCAACTTGCTTGGCAGTACTATTTTAAATATTAATGTCAGGAAAAAAACAAAGAGAGAATCCATTGCTGACAGAATAAAATAATTATTTTTATTAGAGCACTGTAAATGCCAAGTGAGCTATACCTAAAGCAGGAAGGGTACATGCAGTCTCATAAATTTGGCATGAGAACTGTGCTACTAGCCACAAAATCACATTGTAGGAAAAGAGAATATGTAATGCTTCCTGATTTTTGTTAAAGGAAGCGTTTCACCACTTCAGAAGATTCTTCATTCTCTGATGGAGAAAAGTATCCTTCCCTTTTAAAAGTGCATCTTCTGTAATAGTCAAATATCATAAAATTTCCATGCTAAGGAAGAATCACTCTTGTGTGTGACAATAAATGCAGGCAAGTAAATGTTGTTGTTTCTTCACAGCACTGAGGTGAATTAGTTACAAAACGAAAGTAAATAAATAAGGATGCCAGCAAACTTTGGCCATCTCTCTGAGGTGCCCAAGTCAAAGGTCCACTCAATGAAAGGAGACAGGCACCTGTAAAAGAAATTTTGCACATTGCCGGCAAACAGTTCATGTCTTTTATTTCTTTTTGCTTACTCTACAGAGATCTCAAGTTCACTGGGTTCTTCCTCAATTAGATGCTTCTCTTGGGTAAGAGGTGAGAGGATATAGAGCCTCCCTGTAAGCTTGCTCTGATTTGCCCAGAGCTGCCAGAGACCTGATTTCCTGATGCTGCAGGACTTTGTCCCAAACTGTTGCAACATGACAGCATGCTCTGGAGGAAGGAGATTCTTCTCTTCATAGTGCTCATTGTAATAAGCAAATAAAAAACCAAACCCAAACTTATAACAGGCATCAAATACTTCTTTTTTTCTATTATTTGCAAAAAGACTTAAAAAAATTGCACTGAAATCTTTGAAATTCAGATTTGAAATCTTGTTTTTAAATGGCATTTAGAGCTTCTACATAGCTTCTGATTTTTCTGTTGCATACTTTAAAGATACTTTGTCATCTTCAGTATGTACCTTTCCAGTATCAGAACAAAAAGATCCCCAGGCTGAAGTCTGATTGACCCCGGTTTTACCCTGTGGTTGAGAGAAGGGTTTAAACCTAGTCCAGTGCTAGCCATGGAAAATGGAAAACGATTAAATGTTGCCTAATTGCATTATCTCCCTTTTTTTAAGTTAATAAAAACATAATCTATTTGTACCTGCCATTTGTCTTAGGAAACAGCAGAAGATAATGAAAATATTTTGCTATTTTCAAATTATAAGCTGTTGTTTCCAAAGGAAGTCAAAACCCATGTATATTATCACATTATTGTTCTCCAGGGACTGCAGTCACTATAGTGATTGTAATTACATGGCTTCATTAACTTTCTACATTCTACCTGTTATGGGGGTTTCACATTAAGAAAATTTGCATATACAGGAAATGAACGTCGTTTGCAAGGAGCTAATGTCATTAAACATCTAAGCAGCCTCTCTCAAGTAAACAAGGAATTTTCTCCAGATATCTTTTTAGTGTTTAAAACCAATGCAGCCACAACTGTCACTTTAAAGAAAAACATATAAAAAGCATTTAGAGTAAGCAACGACCATCTTAACAAAACTGCTTTAAAACTGGAAACAAATTACTCTCACAATTATTATAATGCATAATCAGGTGTTACAGCCTTCTGTCAGATTAATGCTAGCTCACGTTAAGACACTGTATGTGTGTTTCTGATATACTGTAACCAGTGACCTATATTTAAATAGAACATGCGATGAGAGCTGTAATTGACTAATTTCTGCTATCAATGGATTATATATAAAAATGACTTTCCAGTTTTACTTGTGAGTTATAAAAACCTGTCAGAACAGAACACTGTGCTGTGTTAGTGGGAACACAAACGTTTCGTAGTCTGTCACATTTTCCGCTCACAGGCTTGGTGCAAGCCCACCAATGCCAAAAGCAGGGGGGTGAGGGTGTATGTTTGTTTGTTTGCTTGCTTGACCCAGTTTTGACTGAGAATACCTATCTGCTGACTTCAGTAGATACAAGGTTTTAGAAACTGTTTGTGGTTTGAAGCCTTTTGCCTTGTCCAGAACTCTTATTGTAACCTTATACTTTAGAATAATAGTCCATGTGTGCCTATGTCGTTTGAAGAGTCTAACCTGATTCTGATTTAATACCATTCTATTTTGTGAGTGCCTCTAACACTCTTCTCATAGTTGTCTCTTGTCTTGACTGTGATGATCACACTTCTGAGACTTTTCACTGTATACCAGCCCAGGGGATAGCATAGATGCAGAGGCATCAGGAAATTACAACTAAGGAACACACAGATTTCTTCTTTCCTTAGCCCAGGACATACATGTAAGATCATCCAACAATGGCCAGATTATAGGCAATAGTAAAGTCATCCTTTTGAATGATGTACTTACTGTTTTCTCTACAGTATCTTCCACTACACCAGGTTTCTCACCTCCAACTAGGTCATGAGCTCTTTGGGGATAGAGTGAGATGGAAATGTGCTAAGCAAAGTGTTCATGCCTCAAGAGATACAGTATGAAGAGTTATGGTTGAGAGATGAAGTCCCCAGTATTCAAACCCTTCTTCCAAAGAACATAAGATAACCAGTACACAACTATTTGAGTTTAAACTTTCTTACCTTGCTCACCTATCTTTTATTTCAGGATTGTCAGTTATTTCTCATCTGTTAACTCATTTTTTTTGGTATGTCATTCCATGTTTTCCAGTTAATGCAACCAAATTATTCTCACTGGTTGAGTAAAGTTTCTTCCAAATCAGAGTTGATTTCTTGTTTGTAACAGTTCATATTAATGCTTTTTTTCCTACACTTATAAAATGTCATTTCCTTTTGCAATATATTCTTCAATGTACATGATGTTGTATAGAAATAACTCTCCAACTGCATATTACAAGCATTCACTGTATGAAAAAATGTTGGTTTCTTGGACTGCGACTATTAATCTGATATTTGTCACTGGAAGTTTATGGTGCAAAACCTTCCTCGTCTGTCTCAGTTATCTAATTTTTGTTCTCTACATCTTGCTTTGCTTTATTCCCTTACTTAGGAAATATTTATTTCCCCAACCACCCCCTCCCCCCCTTCTCAGCAGTTATATTCCTTTCCTTTAACAGCTGCTCTTAAGGAATTTCAGTGCTGTATAGTTATTTGTGGGCTAGACTGTTTTACTCTCTTGGTACCTGCTGTCTTTACTTGAAGCCTCTAAACCAGTAATTGGTAACAAGTTTCTCTCAGTGGGTTTTACACACAGCTGCAAGGCAGAAAATAAACAGTTCTTTCAAGTCTACACTCTTAGGATTACAGCTGTACACTAATGACTTTCCCAGCTTGCTAATGCAAGTTTTAAAGAGATATCATCCGTTTCTATTAACTGATTTTTAAAAGCTTTTCCACAGTTGAGGCAGGACTTTGTAATGGCAGCTGTTAAATATGACATCAGAACAACATTCTTCTTAATTAAAGTATCTTTCTTAATGAAGCCAGTCACTGGTATGTAAGTTTAACTTTTCATCAAACAATAGATCACGATCTCAATTTCTTTTTTACCTTGCTATTAAATAATTCAATATTATGGCAAGAATGCCCAATGTGTTGTCACTCTCAATTATTCCAGTGCTTAAAAAAAGAACAGCAGGAAAAAGACTAAAGTATGATTGGTTTTGTTCCGAATTTTCTCCTCGTGTTTTTTGAGGAGAATTTTTCAAGTATGTCTAGCATTTAGATGGAATACTTTTCCTTCTACCAACATATAGACATGTCAGTAACACCAGCAACATGAAAGTCAAAAAGCAGTCTTCAGCTAAAATGTGCTGCTCTTTTCCTCTTATATCTTTGGCAAAAAAAAATACATCTATTTTTTTGGAAAGTGGAGGAAGGGAGAAATCCATGTTTATTCAGCTGCTCCAGTCTTAATAAGCCAGATCGTGATTTAATACACAAAAAGATACGTGTTTTGCTGAAAATATGACACAAGCAAAAACTCTCTCTGTGTGTGTGTGTATATATATAGGAGGAAAATAGAATTAAATTGTATTTATACACCTTTTGCAATTAACCTTGAGATATTTTTTTCCTTCTAAAGAAACCTTTTCAAGAGGTTTCACTGAATTTTCTCTCAAGCTATTCCAGTATTGGCATCTGGGGTTCTGGGGGTCGTCTGGG
The DNA here is from genome assembly GCA_002631895.1 of Agapornis roseicollis. NCBI lineage: Eukaryota > Metazoa > Chordata > Aves > Psittaciformes > Psittacidae > Agapornis > Agapornis roseicollis. The sequence continues at coordinate 51,925 of NDXB01021633.1, read as the reverse complement.
ATATTCTTTGCAGAATAAAATAGTAATAAAAGCTCTTGTTATTTAAGCTTTTTATGCGACTGTTTCATCTCCTAATAATACTTCAGAAGTTTATTTAACAGGTTCAAGAAATATCTGCAATGTTGTTTGGACAGGTATGCACATCAAACTACTAAAGTCTTGGGATATTGGGGAAATAACATGATTATACCAACCACAAATACAGTAGCAGGAAAAAAATTATTCACTCTTATTGATTTTTAATGCTACATATTATGACTGTTCAGCAAAAAGGGATAACCTCCCAAGTTAGGAGATAGTAGCACTGCTGTTACTCTTCCTGTATTTGTCTGTTCCTAGCACTGCAGCAAAGTAGCGAGGGTCACATGGAATTGAGTTTGGGCTCTGTTCTGTCACATTCAATCACGTCACGTCTACAGAACAAGTCTGTGTTGTTTAATAGACCAAACCTCTGTGCTCCAGGACATTTTGTAAATACTTTGGAAAGAAGTTCAAACCTTTTGTCTCGCTGTGACAAGGAAAGGAAGGGGAAACCAGCTGGCAGATTTGTTACTGACTGACAGGAAGACAAGGCCAAGGTATGAGAAATGGAGAGCTCTAAAGCCTTTTCACCCAATAGTTTTGTATTAGCCTAAACCTGGAATTCATTTCTAAGCAGGGCATGCAACACGGGGAGAATAGCTATATGGGTTCAAACTTAAACAAGGAAGTTCAGGTTAGATGTCAGGAAGAAGTTCTTCACTGTGAGGGTGGTGAGACACTGGAACAGGTTGCCCAAAGTGTAAATACTCCATCCCTGGCAATGCTCAAGGCCAGGTTGGATGGAGTCTGTGTGACATGGTCTGGTGTGAAGCATCTTTGCCCATGGCAGGGGTTTGTAACTAGATGATCGTAAGGCCATTTCCAACCCAAACCATTCTATAATTCTATGATTATTTTTACGATGCCTGTGTACAGGTAGCTGACTATTAAAGTATACCCAAGAAAACTGCTCCCTTTAACTTCTGTTTATCAAAGGGAGGAAAGCGAGGTTTAAAATATTAATCAGCTACAGATACAGAGAGCTCAGAATGTGTCTTTATGAAACTTCTGTCATTTAGGTAACTACCAGCTTCAGTACTTCTGTGTTAAGAATGTCAGAGACAATCTGGAAACAGGAGCTTACAGCTTTTTTTCTTTCTTTTGAAAGGTTGTTTCCATAACTTAAGATGTTATGTGAAATCTTTACTTTCTTGCCTTCTTTAAAGGAGAATAACTTCTTATTTTACTCATTAGGTTGAAGATATAATAATCATAGACCAGTTGAGGTAGTAGAAGTGAGATTTTTGGGAGTGTGGGTTGAAAAGCATGTTCTTTATAGACCTCATTCAGTGAAGTGTGTTCTGAAGGGGCGTTATTTTATACTTAGAATGATAGTACAGTTAGGGTTGGAAAGAACCTTGAGATCATCTAGTTCCAACCCCCCCACCATGGGCAGGGACACCCCACACTAAACCGTGCCACCCAAGGCTTTATCCGACTTCTCTATGAGTTTCACACTGCAGACACCGGGCTTTTGCTGTTACTTGGTTTTTCTTTTGTTTATTTTCAAACAGAGCAGTACTCTTTAAGGTACAAACTGGATGAAATAAACGGCAACAAATACTTGTGCGAGCCCCTGCTTTCTAATGACAGGGTTTGTGGGATAGTGTAGTCCATATTTTTAAAAATTGCAAGCATCGGAATGGTGACAAATAGAAACCTGGAGAGAAAGCATCACGGTATCTTTCATTCCTGAGCAGGGCACTCTCCCTTTAACATTAATTACAAGGTAAAAGTCATCTGACAGTTTACCAACTCCGAGCACAGTCAGCTTGAATATACTGTATGTTGTTGTCTACAAAAAAATCTCAGTGTTGTTTAACAAATGACTTTTTTTCCCCCTCTTTTCATTAGAGCTCCTTGTTGCCATCCAATCTTGATTTTAGAAATTGAAGCTAACAAACAGATTGAAAGAATCCAGAGAATGACAGCATGTGGCACAGTCTGAAGGCCACAACTAACAGCATGGGGCAAAGCGAACCTCAAGCTATTCCAGCTCTTAGAGAAGGAAGTGGGAGAAAAAAAAAGCATTTGCAGGAAAACTCAATTATAACAACCCACAGCTATGGTGAGGCACTTGTGAATGTTGACAGTAAGGCTTTTTCTGCTTAATGTTTTAATTAAATACCTACAAGCCAACTCTTCTCCTCAGTCAGTGTCAGAGCAGTACTTCTCTGTGGATAAATGTTTACAGCAAAAGCTCTGCTGAGGGTTTCAGCAAACAAGTCTCAGAGAACTGAGAAAGCTTTCAGCTGAGGCACTTGAGATCAAGAAAGCACCAGTGATTAGAAACTAGCAGTACAATAACAGGACGATTTAATCCACCCAAATGTCAGTCGCTGGTTTACAAGTTGGCAATCCCATCTTCATCTGCAGACAAAAGGGCACTGGTTAGTCATCTGTTTAATTCTCTTGCTGCAGCATGTCATTTGGATGTTGAAGGAAAATCCCTTGATTCAGTCTGCCATTTCTGACAGTCTCCCTCTAGACCACATTAATAAGCTTTTTAGAGAAGTGAATGCAGAATAATCAGCAGGCAGCCTGCACTCAAAATGGAGACAGAACAGACAGCAGAATTGCCTTCTTCCCTTTGTAGTTCTGGTGCATAGGTGACCCTTCTCTCACAGAGCAGCAAATGGTTTAGACTACGATTGCCTTTGAAAACCACAATGTAATTAGCCATTTTATGCATGTGGTGTCTGCCTAGCTTCAAAACCTGATGTTTTGCAGCAGAAAAAAAATCAGCTGCATTTGGGTTAGATTTATGAACCATACTAACAGTAAAGCAGACAGATAGAAAGGCTGCCTGGCATCCTGGAATACCTGGGGAATTTCACTCACAAAACAAACATGCTACTCTTTAATGTAGGCTCACATCTCATTATAAAATCACAAGTGAAATGAGACACACTTCGTCTTTGTAACTGTGTTGCCAGGAGGCAGGTAAGTGTTGTGCTACAGACAGTCCTGCTAAGATCTGCATGATTTTAATACATTTTGAAAGCAAATAATTTGTTAGATAATGCAGGCCTTGCTGGGGATATTTCCTGTTTCTCTCTATTAATAATTTATCTATTGCCAGCTGTAAATTGAAATTGTCAATAGCTTTGTTTAACCTATTGTTCACTGGCTGTTTCAAGGTGCAGTTGGAAAACAAACTACTTCAGAGTGTCCTTCTTTTCTTTCGGGAAGGATTTGCTGGTAAAGCATAACTAAACACTGAAAATGAAAAATCAGAAACCTTCGAGACCTGAAAATTCTTTTTACTTCAATTGGAGCTGAAGAAAGTAAGCATCATTGAAAATCAAGCTCAGGACATGCAAATACTGACAAGAAAAGGAAAAGAAGGTTAAAAGGAGAAAGAAAGAAATGTAATCCTGTGTGATGTGGTAAGATGTAGGTAAGGCTCAGGGAGGATTTTGTCAAGCAGAAAATTGACAAAACCTGCTATTAATTATTGTGCTGATGTTATCAGTGGCATTACCATAGTCAAAAAGTGAGGTGTGAGAATAATGCATGAGGTGCTAGGTACCTTGGGGGTTAAAGCACTCCTTCTCAAGGGAGATTTTAAGAAAAAACATAATTAACAGTAAGAGAGCACAAGAATTCATTTATATAGCTCATGTAGTCAGTAATATCTCAGCAACAAATCCAGAGGTACTGGCCTGTTTGTGCGTGAAGGAATAGAGGAGGATGGAAGAAGACCTTGTTTGCCAGATGCAGCTAACAGGAAATAAGATGGGATCAGGCTTAAACAATTTTTGTTATAGAGAAGAAGCCAGGGTGTCTTTAAAAACCCAATGTTCTTGGCACTTTGCAGAAATATAGGAGCACAAAGCCCCTTCCGGGAAGAGCTTAGATCCGAAAGTACGTACCAAAACCAAAACTCATGGATTGAATATTTTTATGGAGTAACTTTTTATTTGTTCTTTCCTTTAGAGAGAGACAGAGAATAAAACATGGCAGCAAAGATCAAGACAAGCAAACACCTCTGCTGTAGAACATCTTCATCCCCAATAGCATCTTCAAGAGAACAGGTAGAAAAGAAATTAAAACCAAGACCAGATCATTGGCTTAACCATGTAACTTTGCCTTGAAAATTTAAACTGTTAAAGAAGCTGAGACAAATTCAATATTTACAGTAGCTGCATGTCAACAACTCAACATTTATCATTTGTTATAGGCAAAGTTGAATAAGTAATGATGAAAATGTTTGCAAATGTTACTTTGAAGAAAAACATTTTCACTTTGATTCACAACATATATTATTCACACACTACAAACATTCATGCAAGCAAATCCATGTTTATGGTGGTATTGTAATCTCTCAGGCTAAAAACTATCTGCATTATTATTCACTCTAGAGAAAGTCAGATGGCACTGTTTAAAGTCCCTGGTTATTATGAGATCCAGAGCGAGAGAAATCAGCAGTAGTAATGGTGTGGCTAGTGATATAAGATGAGCAGTAGATTGGGTGGGGTATTATAGAATTAGAAGATCTGAAGACTTTTGTTTAGTGCTCCTGTTTTTGTTGTCAGAATAAAAGCCAAATGATGCACAGTGGCTGGATTCTTGGTCTATTTACTACATAAGGAAAGCCCATGAAAATCTTTTTCCCAGAAGTCCAGGAATAGTTGCCAATGAAGGCAATGGGCATTGCCCCATCAGTAAGCAGAAGGTATTTGTTAATATTCTGTTAGAAAACTGTAGCTCTGAGTAATTTTGCCAGATTGAACTGTAATAAAGTTCTCAATTTTCAAGGAAATCTTGTAGAAAAATTACAATGCACCTAGTGAGAGATAGTGTTGAGAACTGGAGAATTAAACGCTTTGAGATTTTTACGTGTGAATGCCTGTAGATTTTCAAAAGCTACAGCAGTGTAATGGGTGAATTGTCATAAATCCCATAATATTCTGGTCCATGTAACAGGTAAATTAAATGTTGAAAATGAAGAATAAACATTAAAGGGAGACCATGCAATAATATAGGAGAGGTCTATGTAACAAAGCTAAACATGTGAATTTGAACAGTGACGAAAATAAGGTTACTTATGATTCTAATCTGCTGAAAGAAGTTGTAGGAATGACTGGTTTTGTATCAAATCAAATTTGTCAGCAGCTGTGGCCAACCTTTCAAACTAAAAATATTCGATGCTTCTTGAAATTCAGCTATGACCTCTTGAATATTTAGAAATCATTTTTGTTACCAGTTTTAAAACTAACACCAGTCAAGTGGCTCTGATTAGTCAATATCCACATTCTCATGGAAATTTTGTACTTGTCCTTCAATAATAAAAATGCTCTCATCTCTCTGAACAAAAGCATAATCTCTAGGCCTATTTCTTGGGTTGGAAAAAGCTACTTGGCTTTTCCTGGTTTGGACTCAAAATGACCAACAGCACAAGTGTCTCTGTGGGTTCTGCGGTATGGCATCTTAGAAGGAGAGACCAAACAGATCATGAAACATAACTAACATAATTAATCGCACTGGTGACAAATGAGATACATTTTATTTGTATAAGAAAGATGAAAGCTATGAAAAGAAAGACTACTAAACAAGAAATCCTTTCAAGGAGTCAGTCTTAGGCAGGTATGTATATCTAAATCAACATGTAGTGTATTTGCTGCAGTGAAATGCTGGGTTTAGAGCATCAATGGACAACAGTTAGGAGTGGTGTAGTACAGCCACTGAGGGAGAAATGGTTTGGAATTTAAGGCCAAACCAGACCAAACCCACACCATTCTTCATGGGCTACTACTAAACTATTTTGAAATGAACACTTCACTTCCATCTCACATTTCCCCAGGCTGTTACTAAAATTACAGAGGTCACTGAAGCAGGCCCCTCTTCGTGATTATGATATGGTTGTATTTTCAGGTCTCCTTAGTCAGTTGATTACAGAAGTTTTGAATGATAGAAACCACTGAGACAACTGCAAAATTGAATTTGCTTTAGAGGCATATACCTCAAGTTAAATCAAATTTTTCACACTTACCAATAATGCAAAAGACAGTACTGAGAGCCTGGAATATTGTATGACTCAAGAGCCATTTTTAACTTCAGGAGACTAAACCAGCAAAGCATAAAAATTTAGTCTCTTTTCTTCATTTCTGCTTTCTTTGTTGCATACAAGTTTAAATAAGAAACCATAAATACTGCTCCTGAAATAAAACCCTCACACAAAAAAAGCCTCTAAGTCTTTGTTAAGTCTAATATCTGCATGCAGTCATATGACTATTCAGAATTATTCACTGAAGCAGCTGTGAATGTGTATGAGATGAAAAACCTCTGTCTTATGATGAATATAAAACATGCCTCTCTACTTGCTGAATACTTAGAGACTTAATTGTCTACTTTTTGTCATTATTGTAATTAAAAATGTTTGAATCACTGTTGATAAAGAGTATTTGCTAAAACATAAATTACTGGCATCTCTTGTATAGGATAAAGTTCACGTGGAGAAGTGAATCTTTTGAACAGGATGGGTAGCTGCTGTCCTTATGGTGACAGTCACTGCCTTCAATGTGACAGTGATTCCCACTGGATTAACTGAGATTCTTTTAAGCATTTTTTGCTGAACTCTTACACCCAGCTGTCCTGTGGTCCTATGTGATCACTGCAGCACATGTGCAATATGTTGCTCTTGATTATCCTAAACCATGTACAAAACACCTAACTATCCTAGCTATGTGCAAAGGATTGTCCTGTGATCAATTCTTCGTTTGCAGGAGCAGTTTCTACTGACTAATTACAATTGCATTATCCATGTACAGTTTAGTCAGCTCTATGGCCAGAACTGTCTACAGGAGTTTCTGGAACTACAAGGGTCTCTATCCAGGACATTAGTCATGATATTTAAACATGAAAATGGTGCCCAGCAGTTGAACTATACAGCACAGAAGTTATCTGTGGGAACCTCCAGGTCTTTCTGAAAGTGTCACCCAAAATAGTGTAAAACTTGGTCTAATGCTTCGCTGTGAAGTTGATTAGGAATCCAAACTACGAACAGCCATAAATTTAGAATGATCACATTTTGAGCTTTGTCTTGATCACTGGTAAAAGAGGAACTAATAAGGAAAGCCCAGTTCCTTGTCTGGTGTTTCAGATGTTTTGGTGTAGGACTTGTACTACACTTTTGGAATAGAAGGACTGCAAAAATGCTTCTGTATTTATCATGACATCCTCTAAACTCTTTGTACTGGAAGAGGAATAAAGCTGGTATATGCAGTTGAATACTAATACTCTGGCTTAGATGCAGTAAGACAAACAAAGTTTTAAAAAGGGGATATTATGTTTTGGGGGAAGAGTTGTTTTTTTTTGAATTTTGGGTTTGATTTTTTGTGTGTGTTTTCATTGGGGTTTGATTTGGTTTGGGTTTTATTTCCCCCCTCATAGTGCTTAAATCAGTCTGGTGTTTATTTTCAAGTAACTCTCTTTTGTGTGATGATTTGCAGACTTCATCAAATAAATGGACAGATGTCCTGGGTTCAGCAGTAGCAGTTATTTTTCTTTCTTAGTAGCTGGTGCAGTGCTGTGTTTTTGACTTTCAGTCTGGGAACAGCACTGATAACACCGATGTCTTTAGTTGCTGCTCAGTAATGTTTACTCTGACTAAGAACTTTGTGAGTCTCATGCTCTGCAGGGAGGAGGGGAGGCCGGGAGGAAGCAGGGACAGGACACCTGACCCAAACTGACCACAGAGGTATTCCATACCACAGCATGTCATGCCCAGGAGGTAACTGGCAGTTACCCGGAAGGGCGAGTGCTCTCGGGGTGGTTGGAAGAGGTGGTCGGTCAGTGCTCGGTTGGGTTGGGGTGTCGTGGGTTATCTGTTGGTGGTTGGTGAGATGCTGTATTCTTTTCCCTTGTTATTTCCTTTATCATTATTATTATTGGTGGTAGCAGCAGTGATTTGTGTTATACTTTAGTTACTGAACCGTTCTTATCTTAACCTGTGGGAGTTGCGTTCTTTTGATTCTCCCCCCATCCCTCCAGAAGCAGGGGAGGGCAAGAAAGGTGGGGTTGAGTGAGTGAACGAGCTGCATGGCTGAGTTTAAACTATGACAGAATGTCACGCCAGTCTATAAGAAGGGCAAGAAGGAGCACCCAGGTAATTATAGTTAGTAGGTCAAGAGAGGTTCTCCTCCCCCTCTACTCTGCCTTGGTGAAGCCGCATCTGGAATATTGTGTCGAGTTCTGGGCCCCTTGGCTCAAGAAGGAAAGGGAATTGCCTGAAAGAGTCCAGCGCAGAGCCACGAAGATGATTGAGGGAATGGAACATCTCCCTTATGAGGAGAGGCTGAGGGAACTGGGTCTCTTTAGCTTGGAGAAGAGGAGACTGAGGGATGACCTCATCAATGTTTACAACTATGTACAGGGTGAGTGTCAGGATGATGGAGCTGGGTTCTTTTCAGTGATGTCCAGTGATAGGACAAGGGGCAATGAGTGTAAACTGGAGCATAGGAGGCTCCATTTGAACATCAGGAGGAACTTCTTTCCTGTGAGAGTGCCAGAGCACTGGAACAGGTTGCCCAGGGGGGTTGTGGAGTCTCCTACGTTGGAGATCTTCAAGGCCTGGACAAGTTTCTGTGTGATGTAATTTAGGTTACCCTGCTCTCGCAGGGGGTTTGGATTAGATGATCTTTCGAGGTCCCTTCCAACCCTTAGGATTCTGTAATTATTATTATTGGTGGTAGCAGTAGTGGTTTGTGTTATATCCTAGTTAATAAACTGTTCTTATCTCAACCTGTGGCAGTTACATTCTTTCAGTTCTCCTCCCTATCCATCCAGCAGCTGAGGGAGGAAGGGG
>NDXB01021633.1:5812-42896 GCA_002631895.1 Agapornis roseicollis | reverse complement strand
CCCCCTCCCGGGGGGGGGGGGGGGGGGGGGGGGGGGGGGGGGGAATGAGAGAGCGGTTACATGGTTCTAAGTTTCAGGCTAGGTTTAAACCACGCCAACAGATGAACACAGATGCAATGTCAGCCATTGGAATTTCATTAGCAAAATAAGTCATTTCCTATCCTGAGTCATTTACTACCCTTACTATGCTATTACATCCATTATCCATGCAATTCAAAGCAATTGCAAGTATACTTGTCCTAGACTGACCTACCACTCAAGTGAGAAACTACTCACCCGAGCAAAACAAATTGGATTTGGTCTGTGGTTCCTGAAGCATCACGGGGGGGAGTTGTCTTGTGTTCACTTAGGGTTTTTTATTTAGTGATGAGACTTAATGTTCATCAGTCTTGTTTGGAGCTCTTCTACCTGCAGCTGAATCAAACCAATGTTACTTGCTCAGGTTAGCTGTGCCACACATTAAAAACTGTTCACACATAGAAGATGTCTCTCTTCTTATTGATGTTATTAATTTTGTATTAAACAATGCCAGGACTATTCTGATGATATATAATAAATGGATTTACTCAGTTTTGTAGTTGTACTGCTGTTTTCATCTTTGTTTTGCCTTGTCTGAGTACTTCAGATATAATTAACACAAAGCATTTGTTGATTAGCATTATTTGGTTTCACTGGAAACATTTCCAACTAAGTTGGAAATAGACAAATAAGTAATGAAATTACTTTAATTGAAATGCAGACCAACAAAAATAAACTAATATTATTAAAAGATATATACATAGTCTTGGATAAAGCAAAGATTAGGCTTTTGTGAAGACTATTTTCTATGCCTTAAGAGGTCCCCTGCATTTTCTCAGGAAGTAATTGTTTGGTGCAAAAGACACACTTGAAAATTACAAAGTGTGGCAAAGAACGTTTTAGTAACTTTCTCTTGTTCTTGGATGCCTCCAATTGGCTAACTGTTTTAACCCCACTTCATAAATGAAGGGAAGATGCTGAGGAACTGACAATGATTTTCCCCAAATCCAGGTTGAGAAACAAATTACTGTGATTAATGTTATCTCTTTCCCCTTTCCCATCACACATCTTTGACCTGTATTTTCAAGTGATTTACATATTGAAGTAGCTACCTGATGCTTAAGTTTTGACTGAGGTCAGAAGAAAACACCAAGGTACTCAAATCTGTGGAAAAAACATAACTCTGAAAATATCAGTCTCTTGTCCAGAAACACAAATCCTGATATAGAAGCACATTGGTGCTTATTGGATTTCAAAACTTAACATGGTCTTTACAATATCAAGATAAAGTCAAAACAGAGGTTTCCCTTTCAGAAGTTGAGACAGCTGTCTTCAAATTCCCATTCAATTCGGAAGGTGCAAATGAAGAACCAGGTTCAAAAAACATATGAGTAAGTTATATATTTTCCATGCATAGAATTGTTAAATAAATTACTAATCAATAATTATATGTGAAAATTACAGTAAGAATGTTTTGGGTTTTTTTTTCCTGGACAACTCAATATTAAAAAGTCTCCACATAACCTTTGAAAAGCACACATTTCTGAAGAGAAGAACACAGATAACTTTTGTAGAAAGAAAGGAATACTTCCATTTGAACAAATGAAGTACCTTAAAAAGCAGTCAGAACTTTCAGGTACAGTAGCCATCCTTCAGGTGTGAAAAAAATTGATTCACTATAGCAATAAAATACTAGATAATATTTTTTACTTTTTTTTCTTGGAGATCAATAAAGAACAATCTATACTTTTCAAGAGGAAACACATGCAGGATGATAAGAAACTTTGTTCTTTCATAGCTTACAGAAATGGTTGCAGTAGATGGCAGTATTAGAAGACGGGCGACCACTATGTAGCGTGTCAGGTTATGACCTTGATTGAACAAAAATAAAGGCATATGCACACCTCCAAGATGCTTCATCTTTGAACCAGGTGAGCTGTGAACCCGTGGGCTGTTCTGAAGTAGAAGTGTTATGTGTTTGCATGTTTAAAAGATTCAAAAGTAACATTCGTGGACAATCTGGAATCCAGAAAAAAGGCAAAGGAGCAAAGGCTGATCTAATACTGATGTGGTGCTATAACTTGGGAAATGCTTAAGATGACTGTTACTATTATACAGTTCTGTTACTAATTTTTTTTTTTATCTCAAAAGAGGGTTTTAGCAGTTCCAGCTGTACAAATGAAATACTTTGAGTGGGATCCAAGCATCTTCGATGCTGTTCATCTTCCATCTCAGTAATAAAACAAAATGAAGAAGATATAAGTCAATCCTCTGAAGACAATCAGGATGGAAATTTTGCTTAGCATTGTAACTAAATGCTGTGTTCTCACAGTGTATATTAAAAGGTCATAAAAAGCTGTTGACAAGACTCATGTTTTCTTTCCTTGCTTAGAAGTAGTTATGAAAGCAATACGCCTACAGATTTTTAATATAAATACCTTTTCCACTTTATAGCTAACACAATATGGAACAGGTAGCCATTTACTTGATGGGAATAAGTAAGAACAGATCCCGCTTTTATTTAGCATATCTATAGTATAACATGAGGCAACCAGAGAGACGTTTAAGAGATTACTGCTAATACTAGAGTACGTATGCTTAATTACCTTAACTACAGTGTACTAGATCAAGCTTTATTCTGTGATCCTTCCAGTGTGTATAATAACATAATAATAAATGTGCATGCAGGTAGAAATAACTAAGTCATCTGATTCAAGCAGATGCACAGAACTGCACAGGGGCTTTTTCATGATCTGAAATAAAAAGATACAGACATTCTAACCTGGCAAATGTTAGGATCAGAAGGTGCTATAAATAGAACACATCTTTTTAATTGCTCAGATCTTGGCCAAAGACCTAAATTGAGCTTGACTGATCTATTCTGCTCTTCTTTAGGCATATTTATGAGAATACAGACAATTAAATTATCAAAGGAGAAAAAAAGAACTGATGAAGAGGTCTTTACTAGTCAGGCATTAAATTTCTAGGAGGACCTTTACTTCCAATACATTAAAATTTTATGTTAGAAAGGTATCATGCTAGCCAAAGAAAAGGTACCTTTTTCAGACAGGAAAGAAGCCAAGATTAGTTTTTCAATCAAATAGTCTTCATTTACAGACTTGCATTTTCTATGCCTTTCCTATGAAGCTACATAAAACATTAAATAAATGCCGTGTAGGCTATATCATATATGCTACCAAACTACCAAAACATATTCCTACAACCATATGGCCAGAGCTGTTACTGGTGATTGTATGCAGTGTTTTACATTGAAGAGCTGCATCATTTTCTTTTTTTCCTAGGTAGGATGTTTGCATTCAGGTTTTCTGGGTTAATCTGTATCTCACCAGGAACTGTTATCGCTGGTAGCAGGGGTGTTTTAGGTACCGACGGAAAGATTCACAGTTACACAGAAGAAAGAAGATTCTTCCTTCATGAGTCCTTTAATCCTTCAAGGTACCAGCAGGATATCTTTGTAGTGGTGGAGCTATTCTGTTCTTTTATATTGTTGCTGAAAAAGAAAGATTTTTGTAGTGAAAGAAAGTTTTATTGAATCAAATGTTCTGAGTGAAGATGACTATTTCAGGGAAGAATGACAATAACTAAGCTTCAGTAAATCTAAGGAGAAGGCTTTTAGTTTGATTTTTTTTGTTTGTTATTTTTCTGAAATTGAAGAACTTTTTACCAGCTTTATTCCACTGAATGATGAATGAACAATGTACAATAGAAGAATAATAATATTTTATTTACACCATTCTTTGTAGAATTTGTAGAAGAAACAACACACTACTCCTTTGAACCTCCATTGTGTAGAACATCAAGTTGCAAACACACCAAGCTAGCATGTTTCCATCTCTCAGTTACTTAAAGGAGACAGGTTAAAGCACCTGTGGCACCATATTGTTATCTAAACATCACCTAAGGGTGAAAAGGTAACATTAGAAGAAAGGTTAAGTTGTACTGCAACTTTACAGTGTCTGGGAATACAAGGGAGAGGTATTGCAAGGAAAGACTGTAGTAGTAAAAGAGGCTTCCTGATGAAATGCTTGTGGACAGATTAATTTACACAATAAATGAAGTTATTTTTCCTTTTATATTTTTTTTTTTTTTTAAACCTGGGGATCAAACTGTACAAACCAAGTCCAACATAAATCTATAATAGAATATTATAGATAATAATATAGATATAATATAGATAATAAAATGCAGAANGAATAATGAAGAAATGCTTGTGGACAAATTAATTTAAACAATAAATGAAGTTATTTTTCCTTTTATATTTTTTTTTTTTTAAAACCTGGGGATCAAACTGTACAAACCAAGTCCAACATAAATCTATAATAGAATATTATAGATAATAATATAGATATAATATAGATAATAAAATGCAGAATATCTGCGCCTAAATTCCCTAAACCTTGTCATAGTAAATACTCTATTTTTGAAACTGATAAAAACTGATTGAAACTGATAACTGATTGAAAAGCCAAATAGTAATTCTAGAAATAACTTCACCAGTAAGTGGCCCTTTCTGACAATTTACAATTATTTATATATATATATATATAAATACTTATCTATTTAACATGATTATTGAGACATAAGATAACGGAAAGCTGAGAAAAGGGTAGGATCTGGCCAATATCAACATGAGAAACGTGATTGTTTCCTTGTTTAAAGAAATATACATTTTGGGGGCATACCAAAAGGAATATTATCATATCAGTTTAATGGAAACCAAAATACTGCATTTGCCTCCTGGGCCATTGCCAATGTCGTTGCAAAACTTCTCTGGCCATATCAGGGAAAAGAAAACCCCTACAGGGTCACTGAATGTTCTTCTTAACAGAAGTAGAACAGTTTAAAAAATAATTTCCCTTGTGCCTTTCTGAATAAGTGTGTGGTAAAGAGCCTAGAGAATCAGAAAGTACAGGGCAAGCAGGATAAGAAGGATGAACATTGTCTTAGTCAGGTGTTTAGGAAGCGCTGGGGGGAGAAAATGCTTACTAAAGCCTTCTGAGATACTGTGCCGTTTGCTAATTTAAAGAACTGGTTTAGAAATTTGTTTGGTGTTTTAATTTTATGCTTATAAGTTTCAAGCGTAGACTGTCAGGTACAAGATGAAATCCATTACAAAGAAAAATGCAACGCTCAAGTGCGATGAAAGGTTATACATCACACACATTCTGGTATATAAAAACGTTTGAGTAAAAACACTAAAACTTATGAAAGAGCAAGGCATATCAAATTACATGGAACTCTTAGAAAGCATGGTGAGTATAAAAAGAGCATGAAGCACAAGGGGAAACTGGGGAGGTTGTGCAGCCTGTAAAGGTAGTACCCTCAGAAACTGGTTGGACAGGCACATGTAGGAAATGGTTTACATCTGCCCTTCCTTATTTAATAATAAAACAAGTATTACGGATTATTTTGCTACAACATGTTCTGGACTTGTTATTTATCTGGGTTAACATTATATTCTGACAGGGATCCTCACTGTAGAGACTTCCCCATGGGTTGCCTAGAGAACCTGGCAAGGAGCTGGTATGGCTCCAGGGTGCAAGGACTGTGGTTCATTACTTCACCTCCTGTGACTGTAGGCTAAAACAGAAAAGCAAACACAAGATACACAGAGGTGAAGGTCACTTCACATTGCACAGAGCAAGCAGTCAGAAAGCAATTCTACTTCAGTATTTGTCTCAGGACTTCTATCTTCAGGATTGCTTCTAAAGCTGACCCTGTAATTTTGCAAAAAGCAGAGGTGCAGGAAAGATCTTTCAAGGTACCTGTATTGTGTAACAGACACCTCTGATTACCTCTGATCCTACTACTTAGAAAGATGCTTGCCTGATTTCTTAATTTAATTTTTAATATAAAAATTAACTTTGATGAGCTTAGTAACAGGCATAAATTCTGTATTTCAAGAATAGAGAGCAGGATATTGCCTTTCACTTGAAGGAATTCTGTGTTATTGGAATAGAGTTTAGCTCAAGAGCTCTTTTCAACAGTAACACATGCAGAGAAATAGAATTGTCTAGGAAGGTTTATACTATAACCAGTTTTGGGTTGTTTTTTTTTTTCCACCCTGGAGAAACTGCAAGTCAAAAGCATACTGGAAAAATAAACCAAACCCCAAAAAACTAACAAAAAAACAACAAAAAAACCCAAAAAACCCCTAAAAACAAAACAAAAAACCACCCTAAATCTTTACATTTGCCTATTCGATACTGATTCCTCCTCCTTATTAAATAAAGTTGTCCTGGGAAACCTACCATCTGCCTGGTGTAAACTGTCCCCTTAGTTCTCACCTGGCTACAGCTACAAAACAGATGAGAACAAGGAGAGGGAGTTAATGAATGAGTCCTGGTAAAGATCTCGGCAGGGTGCCTCTTTTAATTCAGACCACGCTGGTAGTTAGTATGACAACAAGCTGTTACCTCCTAATGATTTCAGTTCCTTAAGCATAATGAGTCCCATGTTCTCAGTATGCTTTAGACTGGACAACTTAAAACTACTGTTGTGTTTCGTAGCCCCTGTCTGTATATTACAAAATTCCGTGTAGAATTTTCACTGAATGAGGTTTCAACAGGGAAACAGCTAAATGTAATGGAAAGCTGAGCGAGCTGTCAATACATTAACAAGTGAAAAGAAAAACCCCACATCAAAACCCCAATAAAGATGTA
Source organism: Agapornis roseicollis (assembly GCA_002631895.1). Lineage (NCBI taxonomy): Eukaryota > Metazoa > Chordata > Aves > Psittaciformes > Psittacidae > Agapornis > Agapornis roseicollis. Next base: position 36,195 of record NDXB01021633.1, on the reverse strand, counting down.
GGCTAGGTTCTTGGAAGTTATAATATTAACAAACACATTTCCATCAGGTTGGTTAAGCTATGGCAGTGTTCAAGGCCAGGTTGGATGAAGCCTTGGGTACCATGGTTTAGTGTGAGGTGTCCCTGCTTATGGCAGGGGGGTTGAAACTAGATGATCTTAAGATCCTTTCCAACCCTAACTATTCTATGATTCTATGGCAACTTATTCCACCTAAGGCATCAGCCACAGTTAGGTAGGTCTAGTCAGCCTGGATATAGCAGTGACTTCCTTTCTACCACTCAACTCAAAAGGGCGTGATGAGGGTGGAGAGAAGGGAGGGCAAGAGCACATTCTTTGAACAATTTCTAGTCATTACAGGCTGGAACAAAGCATCATTGTGGATCCAACTCTTAAATATCAGATAAGAAGCAGCAGTCAGAATCTCATGAGCTGAAATCAATCTATACCCCTGAAAGTCCTAGATTGGCTAACAGGTCACTTGTCAAAAATGTCAAAGAATGACATAGTTACTGAGAGTTAAACAAAGACAACCAAGGTTTTAGGAGAACTTTCTGTGAAAGCTAATGCTTAAATAAGGCTGCAGTTTGACTTACTCCTGGTGGCCATTTAAGACTAATTGGAAAAGTGTGCATGGTCATATTTACATCTGCATCTATCTGTCCAACGGGTCATATGCCAAAGTTTACTGGGAAGAATTTATGCTAAATTTGACTGTTTTGGGAAACTCTATCATATGCTATGACTAAGACCTAGAAACTCCTTAGAGACTCCTTCTTTTGGAAGGTGGTTTGCTTGTGGACACTGACAAATCCACTGAAGAAGTGACATCCCAGTGGACAAAGATGTAGAACTCCTGAAACTAATAATATGAGAAACTGTAGTCATTTTTCTCTTGGGTAAGAACAGAAGCATGGCATTTGAAGTTACGTGCATTCTATTCACACCATAGCCAATTCTCTTTGAGCTTTTCCTAGTGTACTTTTCTTGGGGTAGGAAAAAAAGGTAGTAGCCCTATCTTTTGGGTAGCCATACCTTTTGATACCAAAATGGTATCATTAATGCATCCATCTTGTACAGAATTTTGGAGTGCTTCTTTAAGATAGAAATTTTCTCAATAAGAGCCATCCTGGCATTCTTGCTTGGATGAATAAACCCAAATTATTGATGCTGAATGGGACCTTTTCCTTTTAAGAAATGCTTTCATCTCTACCAAAAATGTCTTCTAATGCAGCCCTACTCTATAGCAACTGACTCTTATAACCTTGTCTCATGACATTTTGAAAATAAATATTTTTTGTGAAATCGTGCATTTGTTTTCTGATTGGGGACCTTCCTCTGTACTTCACACGCACGGAGCATTTCCTAAAATCAATCTTCTTTTCCCTGCTGATTATACTGAACAATAAACTCCTAATTAGGAGGTTTGAAAGTTCTGGTTTTGATGTTAGCTTTAAAAGTTATTCACTACAGGAGGTGTAGTGAGGGTGCTATCGAGTCATCCCCAGTGCCCAAGCTTCCATGCAGTATATAAAAGGCGCGTACAAGAGACGAAAACTAGTCAGATTGGGAACCTACTTTTACATCACTGTTACCCCTGAGATGACCTCAATTCATTAAAAAAGTTATTTCTTGGGAGGTGTCTTAAAAGGTTGTTTGAACTTAGAGCTCAGGCTCTGTTGGTATTCAGACCATAGCTATTCTCAACATTATTTGGGGCCATGCTTTGAAGTTTTCTCTTTCTCCTGGGTATTCCAGCTAAAATAGCTCATTGTGAAATGAGAGCACAGAAAAATACAGTATCATCATATTACTTGTCTCAGACTTGAAATGCTACAAGAAACTTTAAAAGAAAATATTTTTTATTGGAGCTTAATACACAGCTGTAAATAAAAACTTGACTACAAAACAATGACGATTGTTTCTCATCATATTTTCTTTTGTCTTGTCTTACGATACGTGCATTACAGATCACATTCATGAAAATCCTAACTTCTGCCCAGTATTCAAGAGCAGCAGAGTTTACCACTGGAAGAAGTCAAAAGAGTATTTTATCAGGTTCACCATTTCTCTTTCCCATTACTATTCTCTCAAGTTTCATACATGTGCGCATGCAGAGTTATACACTTGCTGCATCACTCACCTTTCTGCAAAGAATGGCAGGAAATTCACTGCTGGGATTATGCATGGCTCTTTTCTGACCAATCCCAACAATTTCAGAAGCTGCATTTAAATGATGCCTGGGAGAAAACTCAGCTCCTTGCTACAGACTGTCCTAAGTTCTTCACTTTTTATCCTCTCAACTGCTTCATTTCCTATCTGCTTAGCACAATTCGTAATTTGACATGACGCATGAAGTTCATTGGAGGCTGTTAAAGTAGCAAGGAATGTAAGCAACCGCTTTCACTCAGAAGAAAATTCAAAAACAAAGTCAATCTGAAATTAATTTTGTAAATGCAAGTATTTTTATGAGGAACAGTTTTTATATAGAGATGGTGATTTGGTCATACTTTTTCCAGAATGCGAGAGAGCTTGATGGGATCAAAAGACCACAAGTACAATAGTTTCTGTTGCCTTCTCTTTTGTCCTATTAAGCTTACCCAAAGGACCACTGTTTGTTCCTTTCCTTTACTGACATCTTGGATAAAAAATGTAATAAAGAAAACAGCTGTACACATGATGCACAGCTCCATTTTGTTAATCTTTGGTGCTGAGAGAAGGGTCCAGTCAGATATAACTCTTCAGGTCAGTGAGTGGGCTCACTTTACCAGTCTGTGGAAAACTCAGTCTTCTTCCTATTCCAGTTTGCCTTAGAGAGAGTCACCTGAACTAGTAAAGGAGGTAACACAATTCCCGCCAAGCCACATGTGCTGAGCTATACATGAAATTCATGCTGCCACTTTTCATATTTGTATTATCATGTGGGTAATGAACTTCAAAAAGCACTGCTTAAGATAAAGCATGAAACCAGAAATGCCTGTAAAAGGAAATGCCTATAGAACAAAATGCCTGTAGAAGGGGCTGCAAAGCCAAAGAATGAGTTCAGCTCAAAGGGATCTTCTTGATGAGTGAAGAGCTCTGTGTCCAAGGGAAGACTGCCAGGCAGGCAGGCAGAAGTGGAAGCAGGAGAATTATCTATGTATCAATGACCTGGCAGTGTTTTTAAAGGACAAGTAGTCCTCAACATACAAAGGACATGGAACTGTTGAAACAAGTCCATAGGAGGGCCACGAGGATGATCAGGGGACTGGAGCATCTCCCGTATGAACACAGGCTGAGAAAGTTGGGACTGTTCAGCCTGGGGAAGAGAAGGCTGCGTGGAGACCTCAGAGCNCTATGTATCAATGACCTGGCAGTGTTTTTAAAGGACAAGTAGTCCTCAACATACAAAGGACATGGAACTGTTGAAACAAGTCCATAGGAGGGCCACGAGGATGATCAGGGGACTGGAGCATCTCCCGTATGAACACAGGCTGAGAAAGTTGGGACTGTTCAGCCTGGGGAAGAGAAGGCTGCATGGAGACCTCAGAGCAGCCTTCCAGTATCTGAAGGGGGCCTATAGGGATGCTGGGGAGGGACTCTTCATTAGGGACTGTAGTGACAGGACAAGGGGTAACGGGTTCAAACTTAAACAGGAGAGATTTAGACTGGATCTAAGGAAGAAATTCTTTGCTGTGAGGGTGGTGAGGCACTGGAATGGGTTGGCCAGGGAGGTTGCGAGTGCTCCATCCCTGGCAGTGTTTAAGGCCAGGTTGTCAAAACATCTTAATCAAGTCGCTGCTCACCAGCCATATATTTTTTTTAAAGTGGGCATCACAATTTTTTTTAACAGCATTGGGATGTCTTGTATTGAGTGCTCAGCAGCATTATTTTGGAAGGAATCTGATTTGTTAGAGTTTCTATTTCTAAAATATTTTTGTAAAGTTCCACTTTATTTCCACCTTTGAGTGCATGCAGCGTATTTTGAGGGGGTTATTTTTATTGCTTCTAAAATATTTATCATTACATTTTTAAGACAATTTATATTTTGTTATTATATGCCCTAATGATGTCTGTTGCAGCAGAGTGAGACAAGATCAGACAGAAAGCATTAATGTTTCCTGGATTCTAATCTGAAACTCAGAAATATCCACAATGCTTCATTGGTTTGAGTGCTTCTGTCCTAGAGCATTTTAGCAACTTCGTGCTAAAAAAAGTCTGCGTGTACAGGCACCTATAATGAAAAATTTTAAACTGAAATAAAATGAAGTGTGTGTATATGTGTGTGGATGTGTAAAGTGGTGCTTTGTAACAACAGAATCAGGGAAAATAAAGTCTTATTTCATGGCATGACTGCAATTAATAACATGCATGTGAGGAAAAGATGTGAAAACAAACTGAATATATGGGTGATTCTGTGTGTATGAAAGAGGAAAGGAAATTAAAAACTGGATTAAAAAAATCCACTGCCATCAGCACTGGGGAGAATTGCCAAAGACACCAGCTTCGTCATTTACTGCAGCTGTGCACCTGCAAATGCCACCTGGATTGCCTGTCACTGCAGCAGTATTCAGAANCCTTTGATCTTGTAAAGAGATTTCATCTTGCTTTTCCTCCTCGGTATGCTTTACACTGTATGGATCTAACAGCACTGGGTAATTTTCCTTTTACATGAGCACCTGCAAATGCCACCTGGATTGCCTGTCACTGCAGCAGTATTCAGAAAGGTCTGAATATAACAGGCAGTGAGTATTCTCATGTTTTACCTACTAAACATTCTAATTGCTTTTACTGCTAATAAATGGCAGATGAAAAAAGAAATGTCTCCAGGATTTGGCTGTCTGGGAAATAGGGGTTGCAGTGCTTAAGAGCAACTTAATCTACTGTGCCAACAGATGCATCAGTAGACTGCATCAAGCAATCAAATGAGGATTAAAGAAAAAGTCACATTGGCTTTAATTTTCTTAGTTTGACTCTTGGCATACGTTGCAGAAAACAATTAATTCAGGCTGGATTTAACAAAGAATAAACTCAGAAAGTTTAGTGTTTATGAGCAGCCTGACTGAAATCCAAACTCCTTAAACCTTCTTTAAATTTCCTATCATAAGAAAAGGATATAATAGTACATCACTGTTTTTCTGAGGGAATAGCTGTTATTATACATTAATACCATTAGCATTCAAAAGGAAAATGACCAGGTGAAACGTCGCTGCTGAAGGTCTAGTTTCATTTAAAATTAAGGGATAATAGTGAGGGTTGCTGAACAAAACTCACAGAAAGTAGGGCTGGTTGTCAAATCACACAGGTTGTGGCAGCCAGTCACCGGCACGGGGATTTCAGACTACGGGGATTTAAAACACATAAAGGAAAATTCAAAGGGAAGACCTGAAACATGGTAACACTATGCCGATCTTGATACGGTCCATTTTCACACTGCTCTGAGACCTTGCTCTGTAAATAGCCATGGTTCAATCCTTTGGCCATTCATCCTGACGGCTGTGCTTAATTTCTGAGGATGATGTGAGCCCTGCTTTTTTTATCACTGCTTCTATCCACTGAAGTCTCTTTTATTCACTGTTCATTCTTTTTTGCAAGTAAACACAGACCTGGAAGCAGAAATAGTCTATAGCTTGTTTCTTAAGAGAGACAAAGAAATGAACCTAAGACTCAGTATGTGGTTAAGAAATCAGATTTATACTCTAAAAATATATAGGGATTGTTATCATGATGAAAGCAAAAAGTGTAGGAAGGTTCACAGTTGTGAGGGACCTTGAAGACATCATGAAGACTGTGTGGTACAGAGGGAAATTCAGAACTCAATAGAGGAATGCAGTGGATAATACAACATGATAACATCATCTCAGCATTTACATTTTTTTGTGGTCTCCAGTCTGTCGCTGAGGGTGGTAAGGAAACCACAAGATATGCAGTAACATGCAGAAACCATGATGCAAGGATATTAGGGCACAGACAGGTGAAGGTTTGACCTCTGCTGAGAGCCTACAAAGCTGGTTTTACATGTAAAGCGCTGGGTAAATACCCAAGCACTCAGACAGCTGGGGAATTATGGAAAGGAATCTAATTTGTAAAGTAAGGTATCAGTACTTAGGTCATCTCTTGGGTTTTGTTTCGGGACTGCTGAAGTCTGTTAGAAAGATCTCAACTTTAAAATCTTATGGAAGTACCAGGATTTATAGACTAAAGAGACTTACTGAGCAAGGAAGAAACAAGGAGGCAGATGGCCTCAATGTTATGGAACCAGAAACAAATGAAGGGTTTATTGTTAAGTGTATCAGGGAGTCTATGAAGAACTCCTTTTGTTCATCCGAATTCAACAGGAGGTTTCTATTAAAATTGAACAAGGATGTTCTTCTGTGTGAATCTTTCCCTAGAGCTGTGTCCTATAGAGCCGTGTGTACAGCTAGATGATTTCTGTTCAATTTGTCATTTATGAAAACAAACCGCACGTTAAATAATTTCTTGCAATTTTGTTTTCCAATGTGCTTAGTGGAAGACAATAAACCAGGAGAAAAGCAACAAGAATGCTGTTAACATACATATTCGAGGACACAGTGTGCCCCATTGCGAAGTCAAAAGGGGCAGCATAAAGTGATATTTCTTTCATGATTACCTTCACAATGAAGAAAATTTCTTTTAGAAGATAAAACATCTCTTCTCATGGGTACTTAGCCAGCTCCTTCTTCTTTGCTTTTGACAAGAAGTATCTTCACAGAAGCCTTTGCATTCCACCATGAAGACATACTTCTGCTGGTGAGGCTGGTATGGAGCAAAAGACAGGTTTCTCTTTATTCCTTGCTGACATAAAGAGATACGATTTAATCTAGTAAACAATCTTAATTGAGAGCTGGTTGGGATTTCACAATTGGTAATCAATTTTGTTTTTACAAAAAAAAATAATATCCTTTACAAAAATCTTGGTTTTTCTTACCCAGTTTTTGTTTGTTTGTTTGTTTATTAAAGAAAAGAAGTATTACTTGCCCAAGTTTTTGCTGTTTTGAAGAAACGATGCTGTGCTGCTCTAAACTGGAACATTCCTCAGATGCACTCAGTACCAAATAAGAGAATATTGAGAGATTTGCCATCTATATAATCTGAGATTTTCTGTCATCCAAATAAGGAAAGACTAGAAAACACGCTTTCCACCTTAATCATATGTAGGTAACGTGCCCTTGAAGGATTGCACAAGTCTGTCCACCCCTCCCTGCCAGAAAAAAGGAAAAAGTATCAGAAAAGTGTTCAATGTAATTATTATATGGTATTATATTATTATTTGGCAGCTTAATAACCACTGGAGATCCATTAGCATATGTGAACTAGCTGTTCCACAGTGTACTAGTGGGATCTCCTGAATTATTTTAGTGGTCTATAGCCAATACTTGTTAGGTATGACTTTGAACACATTGCAGCATCCTTATAGCATGACAACTGTATCAGGAGTCTGCTGAAATCTGCTAAATCCATATAATGATCATAAGAATGAATAACTATGGCTGAAAGACTCCTGCTATGAATTCATGACAGCAAAAATGAGCAAGAAAAGAACTGAGCACATTATTTGCCTTTTATTCTTATTTATAAGGTAAATAAAAAAGATTGAACCTGGACTGTCTTGCTTCTTAAACAGAAGGTATTAAAGAATATTTATAATTCAATCTGTGTTTATTACTAAAATATGAAAAATCTTAAATTATCCTGCATAAATTCCTGAAATGTATTCCACTGAAAAAAGATTGAATTAGTGAATTTTTCTTAAAGATCTTGCAAGTAGAGGAAAACAAAGTGTGAAATAAGAAAGAATGAAAGGCGTAGATTTTTATTTTAACTGCTATCCCTTCAAAATCTTCATATATAGAAAGATATTAAATTAATTTTCATAGTGGTTTTCTGGTTTTCCCCATATTTGAAGAAAAACATTGGTTTAGGGTGATAATTCCTCAACATCTGAAAATTTTGGGCCAGTACACTCGAACTCTGGTTATAGATAAATAGAAAATATACTTAACATTTAAAGCCAATAATTTTTATTAGCATAATTCAAATCAAAGAATTAAAATTAGTCCAGATACCTCATTCTACATAGAATACTTGTTACTACCACCTATATAAAAAAACATTACTGTTGCATATAAAGATAAGCACAAGTAAACATCTTGGGCATAGCCACTTAGTCATAGGAAAATTAGTGTTGTAGCTAAACCAAGTCAAAGCAGCAGCAGCAGGCAGGTTAAGTTCAGACAGAGTAAGCCTGACAATCCTGTCTTCAGGCCTTGCAGACTCAGAACACAGCCTGTGTCTTGCGACTGCCAACATCAATATTGTATCCCCAGGCTCCAATGTTACCTCTCTGACTGTCAAATGAGATGTCCTTGTCACTTGCAGGCACATATTTATTAAATGGCATTGGAGCACTATCAGCCAAATCTTAACCTAATCCAGGTTTCTATTAGTGAATCTGTCAAAACCTTAGTCTCTAATGTTCAATGTGAATATATAAAGAATTGAAATATCATAGTATAAATGCTTGCTTCAGTAATATCATGGTCACTTCTCGTGCTCTTGATCTATAATAATGAAGTTTAATGGCACTTCTTCTCAGGGAAAAAATTAATACTAGTTCGCTTCCTTGCTTGATCTCTAATTTAAATTATAATCTTCCTTTCTTAAGAAAAGAACAGTAGGGTTAAATCTGTGTAACTGGTGACGCGTGCAATGGGGATATAAATGTAAATAAAAAAAATAGCTTTTCCTTGTTACTTCTCACATACATACCCACAAAGAAGTCTTCTCCTCCTCCACCTTGTATACACCACAATGAAAGCAAACATTTTTCCGTAGCTTTAAATACTTTTCTATGTGTTGTGAAACATGTTAATTTACTTCTGTCCTATTGTGTGCCATAGTTTCTCCATTTCATGCTTTCTCATATGACCAGGCAAAGCTAAGAAGGTACAAGTCAGCTTAGTCTGAAGACAAGTATTAGTAAAACAAAGTTTTCTTCTTATCGTATTTAAAGAAAATGTTGCTACTATCCCCAATAAACACTCTAAACCCAGCATTCCCACTGTTCTTTAAAATTAAATCATACAATGACAGTACAAGTAAAGAGGTTGTTTGCTTGGTTTTGATCCCAGTGAAGAGTAACATGAAATTTTAAATCACACTTGTTACTCACTCTTTTCTCAACTGTTCCGCTTACCTGCTTTGCCAAGAGGCAGAATTCAGAGAAGAAATAGAGGTGTCCTGTTAGGCAACACTAAACATAATGACCCAAAGAACCGGAAAAGTCTCACAGAGAAGTGTCAGCCTCTGAAAATGGTTTCTGAGGTTCAATGCCTACAGTTCACTTGTATCTACTAAGAAGGTTAAAGAGTATGTGTGATACAACACATGCATCAGCACCTGTATGCAGATGTAATCACTCAGTTTGAAGCCTCTGTGCAAGTTATATATTTACACTTGTGTCTACACGTATGATAAAGCATAGATGTCTTTATAGTTCTGGCCAAAAAATGTTGACTTGGGCTTCAGTTCATCCTCTTGAATAGATATTCAAATGAAATGTCTGAAGCTGCTGCTGGTTTTCTACCACTAAAATATGGGAGTAAGATAGTCTCAAATCAAGGCAATGAGATTTCTATTTGTCAAATGCACCCTGAGGCTCTGAGTGTGTGCATCAGTCACAGATGTAGTGCAAATGGGTGGGACTGACTGACCGTGATTGAGTAAAGTGCCAGCATAACTGAGTAAGATTGAAGAAGACTACACTGATATGCTTGAATTGTCATTAGTATTAATGAACAGGATAGGACATATCTTGACATGAGTAAGTGGCCACAGCCTAGGAGCATGGAAGTGAATCGCATGACTTGGTATAACTCTGCATGGGTGTATGTGTGACACATGAATGATTACTGGAAGTCAGTATTGGTGGGTGGGAGTAACAGAGTGTCATTTTATATAAATGAGTATTCCTGACAAGGGGTAATTTAGTTTCTGCCTGAAGATTCCATGTTAGTAGAGAATAACCTACCTACCAGCAGTAACAGAATATCCAGCCCCTTCAGGCAGTTATCCACTACTTTTCATTAGGTTATGGTATTTCTTTAAATTCCTGAAACTACAAATATGTATCACTCTGATTAAGGTTCTCTCAGAGGATTTTGTCTGAAAGAGATGTTGTATTTAAACTTGGATGGAATCCAAGCTTTCATTATTGTATGAGCTGCTCAGTTTTTCTAATTGATGATATGTGGTTTCTGATTGATGGGATATTATCTCTCTTTCATGTCTCCCGTCAAAAGAAACTTCTGACATTATTGGGGTATACAGCTATTTATATGTACGTGTGTGCATTTATGCATATATGTATGTATGTTTATTGTCCTAAAAGAAGTAATGATTATGATTTTACAAAAGTTTAAATTTAGATATGATATTAACTTGATTTCTGGGTAGAGACCGCTTCACCCAGCACTATAAGTGAAAACCTGAATGTCTGTGAGAGTACATCAGCCCTTTCAAAACTGCTGTAGAAGTAGGTCCAGTGTAATGAAGAGCTCCCAGCCTGTGCTCAGGCAATGCCTGACTCACAGCTGTGCTGGCTGCAGCAGCAGGTCAGAGCTGAAGCTGCAAGGGTTAAATAGTAAAGTTTACCAAGCTGTGCCTAAGGGTGAGTTGGGCAGCTGCTAGCAGCTCTGGGATCAAAAATGCTTGGTATGGACATAGGGTGGTGTTCTGGTTTAAGCCCAGTCAGCAGCCCACAACCACGCAGCCACTTGTTCACTTTCCCCACTTTGTCCCCCCACTCCTGGAGGGATGGGGAGGAGAATCAAAAGAATGTAATTCCCAAGGGTTGAGATAAGAACAGTTCAGTAACTAAGGTATAACACAAATCACTGCTGCTACCACCAATAATAATGATGATAAGGGAGATAATAGGGGAAGAGAATACAACTGCTCACCACCCTCTGACCGATACCCAGCCTGACCCGAGCAGTGATCTAGCCTTTCTGGGTAACTGCCCCCAGTTTATATAGTGGACATGATGTGCTGTGGTATGGAATACCTCTTTGGCTAGTTTGGATCAGGTGTCCTGTCTCTACTTCCTCCCAGCTTCCCCTCCTTGGCAGAGCATGAGACTCAGAACATCCTTGGTCAGAGTAAACATTACTGAGCAGCAACTAAAAACATCAGTGTTATCAGCATTGCTCCCAGGCTGAAAGTCAAAAAACACAGCACTGCACCAGCTACTAAGAAGGAGAAAAAAGACTGCTACTGTTGGATCCAGGACAGGTGGGTATACATGATCATGTAATTCTCCTTCCATGCATGATAATGTAGTCTCCTTCTGTGGATAACTCCCAGTACCTAAAGAGCTAGGAAAGGGCTGTTAGCTCCTAATGATCCTCCTCAGAGGTGGTTCTCTTGAACCTCCTATTTTTGCAGGAGAAGAAAGTGTATTGTTCCCAAGATAACAGCAATCTGTGAGTTCTGCTAATTTGTTAAGGGTGTTAATTCTGTGTTAGCACTGCCCAAAGCAGAGCAGCTGAGAGCACATATTTGGTTAACAAATCTAAATCTAAAAAAAAACCCCATCTTCATAATAAACAATGCAAGTTTTTCAGAAATATGGGGTTTGGATTTAGCAAATGGTTGAGAGTGAAAGAAACAGAAGAAAAGAAGGAAAAAGGAAGGAAACAGGTCCATACCTGACACTAGGAGCTCAATCTCCACTCACCACAAAACATATTCTCACTTTACTCACATGAGAAAGCAGAGCTCTCCCACACACCCTTGCACTCTTTCTTTCTTTTCCTAATGCTCAGAAACTTCTCTCTTTAGTCAATCACCCTTGATGTGATGTGAGTTTCTTTAAATTATAATCTACCAAGTTCTGGGGATATAGATCCTATTTGATGAAAATAAGAGTTGCTGAGTTAAACGTGACTGAAGATATGATTCTTCATATTAGAAATTCTGCTATACCAGCAAGTATTTTTGAGGAATATGTACACTTGAACATTCATGCTACTGTTTTTTATTTTCTGCCAAAAAACCTCTGAATTTGTGAACATTACGGTCTCTGTGTGTTTCTTGTTGTGAATTTGGATCCTAGCCTGTGTGCTTGCAACCCTCAGCCTTAGAGATCCCAAATGTGTAGGCACCATTTAAACCAGCCCCCTTACAAAAGAGAAGTTAGAAATTGTGCTCTTCCCACTTACAGGATGTACCTGCTTACTTAATTGTCATTTTCATGAGCCATTTAAATAAGTGACCTTATCAGTAAGACCCTGTATAAATCATGAACACCATCATGCAGGAATATGACAGATTTTATGGATTGGTCATGGCAAAAATGGGAAATTTCACAGTTTGTCATGCATTAATGGAGATGGTTACAAAAACATACCGTCATTTATAGTGATAAAAAAATGATTCTGCAAGGATTCAGGTTATCTTTTTAATAAATATAAATCATAAATACATGTGACAGGCTGTCAATGGAAAAAAATAAAGCATCAAATGATGATTGTGAGGGGATTCTGCCAGAAAGAAAACACCTAAGGATAGCACCACTTCAATATGTTCAGAGCTTGCAAATTCTGGGTCTGTAACAATTCCCAGAAGGACTTTATCTTAGATAATGACCTCTACTACGGCTGCAGAACAAGACTAACGTAGCACCTCCTTTAGCAAACATTTCAGTAGGTGACATGATGGCATGTAGGTAGGGAAATTTTTCAAGAGGCAGTCAAAATGATTTGAGGGTGCAGTAGGCAGTCCACTACAACGTACCTGCAGGAATGTTTACCGTGAGGAACAGTTTGTCTGTAACAAAAAATACAATACTTATTGGCTTTACATGCTTCATAAGTGTGGAAAAATGCTTCTTCTAAAGCTTTCAACCTGCAATATAGGACAGAGTGTTCTCTAGCAAACTGGATTAATTTTTAAGGTCCCTTAATTCAGTAGCAGTACATGTAGCAGCTTGAAAGTAATGCTGCAGTTTCATTTGAAGTAGAAAATAATCCATGTAATCTGCAATATGTGCTTTATTTATGAAAACCGGTTCGTTTCCTTTGCTTTCTTTACCTTTTCAGAGTTGCCAGATTGGAAACTGACAGATTGAAGCTGCCATTTTTGACACTTAGGTTTGGTGGCTTGTTAGCCCTTTCCTTGGAAGGACATCTGACATCTCTCCTTACAAGGAGATCTGAACAAAGATTGCTTTTCAGGGATCTAGGTAAGCACATGAGGTTCCTATTTTGCTAAATTGGTCAGCATTAACATAGCTACACTGAAATGCAAATTCTCACCATTAAGCTTCTTAGATAGTCTCACAGACCTCAATATGGGGATGTTCACATGACTGCAAGCAATTAAGTCAACACAATTTAATGAGCTACCTCTTCTCTGAGCCATGGTAATGGTATAAGCTCTCCTAGTTTATTGCAAGTACAATACAAAATTTAATTGTTTGAAATGTGCCATGTTATTTATTGGCTCTGTTAATTCTACCTGTACTGCAAAGGGAGAGCAAACTCAAAGGAACCTTTAAGAGTAAGAACATAGAAGAAACGAACCTATGAGGACTGAAGAACACAATCTGTACCAATTACGTTGCGTTATGCAAAAATAGCTGGTTTGCATTTTGTGGAGCAGTGTTCTGTACACAGATTCAAGAAGACATTATTTCATCAGTTTATCTTCAAGTTTTGTTTGGTATGTTTTCATAATACTCAGAAGAACTGTGTGTGGTTGTGTATACAGACATGCATATACAAATACACACACACACATAAATATACCAAGATGCAAGCTTAGTTTTTGCCTCTTATTCTCACAGCAAGAAATAGATTCCACAGTATTTCCCAGTGCACTGTGATATAGATAGCTATAATATTTAAATTGACTCGTGAGGAAAAGGAAGAATAGGTCCCAGATCCAAAAGTAGCTTCAGAGTGAAATCACAAAAGTAATAAACCTAGGTTTAGTGAAGAACACAGACTGCTATCTTTCATTCAAAATGAAATTACTGTCACCAAAATCAATGCATTGTGCCATTTTAAGTTCTAATTATGATTATTCTTAGTTAAATTAGGTACTACAATTCCAATTCTTCATATGTTTTATAAATCATAATAGTAGACTTGAGTATTTTGACCTTTTTAATATTCCTTGGTTTGATTGGCTGTGTTGTCTATCTGTTCCATGTATCTTATTATTTTACTGCCTCTCTAACCTATAGGGAAGTAGATGAAGCTACTAGCCAATGAAGATGTAGGATATGGTAAAGGTCAAAGTACTAACATTATTGCAAAGTATTTCAAAGCATACTTTAAGTATTAAAGCTCCAACTACTGCTCCTTAACTAATGTTGAGCAGTAGCAGAAAGTAGTATGAATTTTATTCAATATCTTAAGTTGTCAAAAAATCAAGCTATGTAGGGAAACTGCAACACACTTATTACAACTATATTACTGAGCATCAGACCAGGTTATTTCAGAATTATACATTTTAGTCAATACTTTGAGCAGGATAAGAGCATTATCCCCTTAGATATTATAGTTATGCCTTAGATCCCTTTCTCTAAGCATAGGTATTTCATGAGTCTGTATTTTCATTGTTCGATGTTTCTGTAGATGTGTAAAAACACTGAGGAATCATAGAACAGTTAGGGTTGGAAAGGACTTTAATATCATCTAGTTCCAACCCCCCTACCATAAGCAGGGACACCTCACACTAAACCATTTAGGATCTCAGACAACCAATTATGTTGCATCTGGTTGGAGTGCTGCCCAATGGGCAGTCTTTAAAAGTAGTGTATAAACTTAAAGTGTGAATGGCCTGCTAAATTCTGGGATTTGAAAGAATCTGGACAAGTCAGAATAAAATCTGAATGCTTATTTCCATGATGCTTCTACTTAGACTAAAAACAATGTATACTACTGCTTCTGTATTGAATTTGCTTGTACAACTTATCTAGTCCCATTTCATGGAACTTAGATCATTTAAACAGAGCGTATGAAGCTTCCCTATGTTGAATTGCAATGATCTAGAATTCAGAATTCCCAAAGAATAACTAGGTAAAATGCTAGCACCTGGTGGCTTGCCTTGAAAATACAAATAGGCACTGTGATACGTAATAGACACGAATCTATTATTAAAAAGACAAACAACAAACACTATAGGAGTAGTTTCAGCATAATGGCAAAGGCATTTTCTCCCTAATATGATGGGAACCATTCCAGAAAAAATATGAATACTACAGGACGTACTATATATTGTGAGAGGTGAAGACAGCACGTTTTCATGAGTACAATTCATGTGTTTAGAAGTCCCTATTCCCATTCTGCCTTTTCCTATTTCTCTCATTCTCCAAAAAGCAACAGTAATTCTGTGACAGCTCCAGAAAACACAATGTGATGTTCAGACTGGGGTTTCTCCTCCACCATTTATCCTTTGCTCCAGCCTTTAGCTTTAGGTAACGTAAGGATTGACTTATAAAGACATACCTGAGTTGTTTATTATGATCTTTGCACACCAATTGAATATAGTTGAACAAAGTTCCATGATTTTAGAATCAAGATAAACATCCCTACAAAGCAGATTATGAGAAGACAGTGGTATTTGCTTAACAGTAATAGGTGCTGAATTCCTACTAAAGGAGCATGAAGATGGATGAAGTAACTTGCAGGTGGTTTAGTGATTTTAATGTGTAGGGGTAACAGTCTGGGACTTTCCAGAAACAATCAAACAAATATCAATATAGATCATTTAAGGTACAGTCATCAAAGCAAAAGTCAATGAAATCTCAAATAAAATATAATTAAAGAAACAATTGGAACATATTACATTTTATTAAGAATCCTATGCAAAAGGGAAATCCCTCAACACAGAAGCAGTACTGATCCTTATATCTACTATTGCAGTTACCAAATAATGCCTGAAAAGTTCAAAGGGGACCTTTGAAGTAGAGGTCTTTGTAGGAAACCCCAGAATACTTTATATTGCTTGATGTCTTGGTGTCACTGCCAGATACCCACAGGACTCTAGGACAGCCCAGGCCATGTGATGCCATCCCTCCTCCCTTATACAAAGAGAGATAATTTTCAGCAGTGAGGACCCAAGTGTGTCCAGGCTCACTAAGAAATACTGAGCTAGTATGCTTGATCACAGCATGGGGACAAAGCAAGGATATGATATCAGAGCCAGTGCACCTCCGTATCTACGCATGTTTGTCTCTACGCTTTATGCACAGAACCAAATGCAGAAGGTCTGTCTGTCTGGTTTAAAATCCTGCTCTCCACCTACATGTGCCTTCACAATTAGGGGATAAACTGAATTATTATTATGGTGTATCAAGCTTAGGACTCATCAGCTGAAAACATGTTTGAGTGTTTTTCTGCATGTGGATTTAAATGCCTTAAAGTGTATGTGTCTAGGTAGGTGGAAAAATACACTTTTTTGGCAGTCTGGACAACACTTCTCAGGATGCAACACCTTTGCTATTTCATTTTCATACTTTTATTAGTTGCTATATGTAATCATAAATTTATAATTAAGTAAATTGTGATAATAGACCTCAATTTCCAGGTTGTAGTGGCTTTTTAATTCCCTGCATGATGTTCCAGTCTAAAAGGCATTAAAAGAGGTGTTCCAATGTTGAAAAGAAAAGTGAGGGAAATCAGCATCTAAAACTTAGTAAAGTCCTAGGTAGTAAAAAGCCTTTGTTCTGAAGATTGTTCTCCCACAGAGTAACAGAATTTTCTTTTAGCCTCATACTTTTGAAATATCATAATGAAAGCTCTTTGCCACCTTGTGTTGAAGCTACTGTACTTGAAATCTTTTATTTAGCGAAAAACAGTGTGTCTACCCTAAATAATAAGATGAAAGCGTTCAAAATGTCAAATGAACATTCACCAGTTAAAAATATCTTCACTTTTTACTATTACAATAGCAGAGGGAACTGCCTGTAGGTGACTGGAATGATTAAAAAGGAATGGAGAATATACAGTGGTTGCTCCACAGAGACTGTGAGAGTTCACCACACTAGCAGGTGTCACTGTTACTTTTATCCCCAATTTCCTAACTAGGATAGTGCAGCACTTTGTTCCGGACAACTTTGCACTGTCAGGAAAACTACAGTCTTGTTCAGACTCCTTTGTCAGTTGCTTTTAGCTTCCACTTGTCACCCTCTCCATTCTTTCCTATGTGTCAGTAGTGTTAGCTTACAAATAGCTATTCCCCAAAAGAAATGAGCTATTACCTTACCAGTCTGTGCACATGTCAGTTCGTGGTTCAAACAGAAATTTTAGGAAAATGATACCTTTGAAAAGTAATCACCTGGAAGTTAAATGAATCCTTTTGTGCATACCTCTAGTGTTCCTGGTGTCATGAATTACAGAAATGGTTGTTTGAACTGTCTAAAAAAAAAGAGTATTTTTATAGTGACTACCACTGTAAATAGGTAAGAACAAAATCTGTTTAAAGTCTGGCATATTTCCCTTCAGTAGGACATAACTCTAAATTAGTATTCAATGTTTTTTCTAGCATTAGGGAATCATTAAGAATACAGTATTTCATCAATACACTTCCCTCTTGGCATAGGCAGACTTACCAAGTTAAGAGATACCTGGACAGGGTAGCTGTTGAGAACTTTATAACACTGCCTATTTTCCAACTGAAATGTCACTGGCTTCTTAATCACTCTATATCACCTCATACAGCCAAAACAAACATGCACATAGAAAAATATATGCTGGCAGGTGGCTGAGATCAATTTGGACATATGTCCATGATCAAATGAGCTTGGAATATAGCAAGTGTGTCAGAGAGAGTCAATACCAATAAGCAAATAAAGGAAAGGGACAGTCTAGGTCCTCCCATTCAAAGCACTGTTTTCTCTCTCTATTCCTCTTGTGTTCTGCACAGAGACAGAAAGGAATACAGGCCTAGTGCATGAGGGAGAAGGGAATCCAGAAATGAGAAAGAAGGCAGAGAAAGAGAAAGGTCTGGGAAGGAGAATTAAAGTGAGGAAGATTTATCCAATAGGTTTTTAAAGTTGTGCTTTGGCATTTAGTTTTCTTGCCTACAGAAAAATGTTTGAGAGGACCTCGGCTGGGTAGAGATAACTATGCCAATTCACCGATGAGCTGTGACCTCATGGAGCCCCATGCTGAGGCAGGATCCTGGCAGAACCTGTGGCCCCATAAAGAGGAGCCTGTGCTGGAGCAGGTTTGATGGCAGGACTTGTGACCCCATGGGGGACCCATGTTGGAGCCATCAGTTGCTGAAGGGCTGCACCCCAGGACCTACCTGGAGCAGTTCATGAAGAACTACAGCCCATGAGAAAGATGTTCAAGAAGTTGATGGAGGACTATCTCCTCTGGGAGGGATGCCCATGCTGGATCAGAAGCATGTGGGGAGGGATGACTGCAACTCCCATTTTCTCATCCCCTTGTACCATTCAGAGGAAGGAAGTAGAGAAAGTGGGAGTGAAGTTGGGCCCGGGAAAGGGTGGGGGGAAGGTGTTTAAAGAGTGCTGTTGTTTCTGATTGTAGTGCTCTAATTTAGACTGGCAATAAAGCAAACTAATTTCCCCAACTTGTGTCACTTTTGCCCATGACGGTAACTGGTGATCTCTCCCTGCTCTATCTTGACCCATGAGCCTTTTGTCATATTTTCTCCCATGTCCAGTTGAGGAGGAGGAATAATAGACTGTCTTTGGTGAGCACCTGTGGGCCAGCCAAGGTCTAACTACTGCAACCAGTCACCCCTCTCCTAGTACAAAAGGTGACAGTTTTGTGGAAGGTGTCCTTCATCAGTGTCATTGATGGGGTGCTGACATTCTTAGTGACACGACAGACCTCACACAAGTCTTCCAGTGGACAGCAGTTGGTAAGTTGAAGTGAGTTAACTGTCTTGTCTTGATGGCAGGAGATCCCGCGCCTCCTAACCTCCAGTATCATTCTGCTTACTATCCTTTCTTAATGCTCATAGAGCTCTTTTTCAACTAAGCAAGATGTTACAAAGCACCGTTTACTAGTATTGACAAAAACTAAAATGTTGCTCTTTTATGGAGTAAAAACACCAGGCCATTTGCAACAGTGCAAAGGGATTTAACTTAAGTCAATAAAAGGTATAAGAAGATGAGTCTTTAAGAATGCCACATTTTAGGCAACACAAAGCGTTTTCAAATTCTATTCAATGTCTAATACAGACTATTAAAAGGAAGATTCATGGTATAGAACACCAATCACTCACTGCAGCTAAAGAATAATGATAAAATTTTATGAGTTTGAAAATTCCCATGATAACCACAAAGTGTACACTTAGTATGTGCTCTTTGATGAATGGTAATAAAACTTGTCAAAATAATGAGGGTGAGCAGAAACTACTGAAAACAGTCACCATATTCTTAAACACAGGGGATCATAGTATTAAGTGATGCCAGTTTCTCTAAGTTGTCATTGTCCTGAAATTTCAAAGTGATGAAGTGTAACTATTTCAGGCAGGTTCTTTAATGCTGCAGAAATGGGTGAAATACATCAAACAGGATTAGATTTAAAGTACAAGTAGCTTTGTCTTAACTGCAGCATATAATTACCAGAGAGTCTAAAGCCTACATAGCTATTAGATATTGAAGCACAAAGCAAATAGCATTTCCCCTGAATAAATGCAATCATATAATTATATTTGATATGTAAAAAAAACCCTAAACTTTTAAAATATTTCTGCATTTTATCTTCTGGAGCGTTTACATTTGAAAACTTTACAAAGACTATGAATATGTTTATCTGTGCATGAACCATAACTACAAATTTAGCAGAAAGTTCCTCACCATGAAGGGCTATGATTCAAACTTGGAAGCAATTTTAGTTAACTGGCATTGTTTTGCAATAGTTTCATCCTTTCTGCCTTTATCTTAAGCTTTCTTTTACAAGCTCAGTATTCTGCCGAACTCCTTTATTAAATAGTGTGTTATTTTAAGAAAGCTGCCTCTAAAGTATTTCTTCCTGAAGGAATGGTTCAGCAGGGGAAGACTGGCAGAATTTGGACATCTGTGTCACAGCTTTCTTTCCTTCAATAAAGCTGGATATGGCAGAGTTTCCATTTTAATACTTTGAGATGATGAATGTATTAAACATACTAAGATTTCTCATGCAAATTATAAGTTGTATGTGTTTGGGCTTACTTTTACCATAGCTATATCCTAGGGTTACACAGATAGTAGTTAGTCCTGCATTTACTTTAGCCTTTGTATTACCTCAGGATTCACTGAGGCTAAAAAAGAATCCCAGACTAAAGCATAGTGAACATGAGCAATAACAACTAATGATAATCCTTCCACAGTTCTGATAAGTGCCAAACCAGGATTATTTGTTTTTAGAACTTATATAATTATAAAATTTTAGTGTAGACCAGTATGTTCCTTCTGAATTATCTTGAGATAAAGAAGAAATAACAACATTCAGAAGTTATAACCAGACCAAAGTCGTGCAAATTCCTTAAAAAGGCATGAAAATACATGCAAAGTGTGACTTGACTGTTTCTTGGTAAGGAAAAGTATTTGTTGGAACCTAGTCAGGCCCGGGTGCACACCCTCAGATTAGAAATGAATTGATGTAAATCTTCATTTAGAATTTACATTGCATCCTGATTACTTGAAATCNGCAAAGTGTGACTGACTTGACTGTTTCTTGGTAAAAGTATTTGTTGGAACCTAGTCATGCCCGGGTGCACACCCTCAGATTAGAAATGAATTGATGTAAATCTTCATTTAGAATTTACATTGCATCCTGATAACTTGAAATCTAAGTAAGTAAATAAATAAATAAATAAAATCAGTTAACCTTATCAGGATCAGTTTGGTGGCATTTGAAGTTCAAGGCTTTTTCTGTGCCCTAGACAAAACTGGAAGTGTTTGTATGATGCCAATGTTGTGATATTTCAGAGTGGAGTAATGCTACCAAAAGGGACAAGTCTGGAAAGAGAGTAAGGATTTGGACCATTTTCTAGAGCAGAACATTTACACTGAGAGGTCTAAATCCCTACTTTCTTTGACAACCTGTTTATCACTTAGGAGACATACAGTTTTTTCAGTGCAAAAGAGAACAGCTTTACATTTGACTTTTTAATCACTTGATTTTCATTTTAATGCAAGAACACTTTCCTACCTATGTGGACAGTTGCTGTGACTGGTTAAAGCAACAGGTTTAAAACCAATAATAACAACAACAATGACAATAACAATAATGATAATAACAGTTGTTGTTATTGCTTTCTCATTATTCCATTGTCTCTTCATTTATATTGTGGCAGTAAATGGTCAGTCATATATATTACTTGTTTTGTTAAATCTGCTTGTCTCTGTTTCTTATGCCCTTTGACTTATCTCTTCATGCTGCAGTACAGAGCACTGGGTTTAAGGTGCCAGGTAGGATTAAAGGTATCCCAGGGAGAATTTGCCTTTGAAGTGGCAGAGAGTAAATGCTTCTTATCAGCTGTAAGTGCTCCCTGTGTCACTGGCTTTCATGGCTGTGACATGTCATTTGTAAGGGTCTCTTATTTCTGCATGCTATAGTAGAAAGTAATCTGCCAGCTTATTAATAGTGCAAAAATTCACTGGCAGAGCGTGTTGTTGCTGGATGATGGTGCCTGATTAATGGTAAATTAGTATCATATAATACTCCTGTAACAGCAGGACACATGCTTAAGTATGATTTGGTGAGGCCGCATCTGGAATACTGTGTCCAGTTCTGGGCCCCTCAGTTCAAGAAGGACAGGGAATTGCTTGAAAGAGTCCAGCGCAGAGCCACGAGGATGGTTAAGGGAGTGGAACATCTCCCTTATGAGGAGAGGCTGAGGGAGCTGGGTCTCTTTAGCTTGGAGGAGAGGAGACTGAGGGGTGACCTCATCCATGTTTACACATATGTACAGGGTGAGAGTCAGGATGATGGAGCTGGGTTCTTTTCAGTGATGTCCAGTGCTAGGACAAGGGGCATTGGGTGTAAACTGGAGCATAGGAGGCTCCATTTGAACATCAGGAGGAACTTCTTTCCTGTGAGAGTGCCAGAGCACTGGAACAGGTTGCCCGGGGGGGTTGTGGAGTCTCCTACGTTGGAGATATTCAAGGCCCACCTGGACAAGTTCCTCTGTGATGTAATTTAGGTTGCCCTGCTCTCAGGGGGGTTGGACTGGATGAGCTTTCAAGGTCCCTTCCAACCCTTAGGATTCTGGGATTCTGTGATTTTAAAATATATTGTTCAGATGTTTGTCTGATTGTATTCTGTTGTTACACATGTGCTGTGTCATGTGTCATGGCTATACCCTTATTTTCGCACTACCAGTTTCACCTGGCTTAGAGAGGGCAGTGTTCCCAAGGGTGAGTGGCAAGTCCCAGCTATTAACACTATATTCTGAGTCAGAATCAGGTTCTCCTGGTCATATTTTATGAGACACTTTATAAGGAGTACAAAGATATGATCAATAGATATTTTGTGCACAAAAATCTGAATTTATCACCCTTCCTTGAGATGCCTTTGCTGCCCACGTGTATCTATAGGTAAAGCATGGAAGAATTCTGAAAGATTTAAGCCTCAATTCCACTGTTAGTTGCCCAAGTTTAATAATATTTTGTTTCCTTCATCATTAGATGATAGAACAGTAAGTCTGTTGTTATACAGCATATATTCAAGCATATATACAGTTTTGTTACTGGTCCTTTACACAACTGAAACCCCTATTCTGAGTCTATATCCAAGCATTCCATATACAAATATAATTCTCCAGGATGGTTTCTGCCAATAAACAAGGACACTTGAACGTTTACAATATGTGAAGATGAAAGGTTTCAAAGTGTGGCTGAATCATGCTCAAGTTCAAAATCAGAAGTTTCTCGTCTGAATTTCAGATATGAAACAAGCCACAGCAAACACTTTCGTTTAACAAATACACTGTTTATCCTCAGATCACCTCAGAGCTGAGGAGCAGTCACTGAGCTGGTATTTCCCAGCACTACTCCTTTCTGAAAATAAATAAATCGCATACATACATATAAATTTAGCCCAGTAACTTCCCATAACTTTGAACAATTAATATCTAAAGGACTTTTTCTGCTCTCATTTATAGTGGTGTAAAATAGAATAAATCTTTCCTCTTTAAAGTGAGAAGAGGTCTGAACTTCTATTTGGTGACCAAAGGCTAAGTCCATTATTTTTTTAATGTCAAAGATAAAATGTATAGGAAGTGCTAAGTAAAAATCCTGTCAAAATAAGCTGCTGTTATACTGTGCTAAGGAAGAGAATCAAGGTGTCCTGGGTTTAGCAGTAGCAGTCATCTTTTCTTCTTCTTAGTAGCTGATGCAGTTCTGTGTTTTGACTTTCGGCCTGGGAACACAGCTGATAACACCAATAGTTGTTGCTAAGTAATGTTTATTCTGACCAAAGACTTTCTGAGCCTCATGCTTTGCCAGGAAGAGGGGAGGCTGGGAGAAAGCAGAAACAGGACACCTGACCCAAGCTAGCCAGAGGTATTCCATACCACAGCACGTCATGCCCAGGATGTAACAAGGAGTAACCCAGAAGGGCGAGTGCTCTGGGGGGTTGGAGGAGGTATTCGGTTAGTGCTTGGTCGGGCTGGGTGAGGGTGAGTTATCTGTTGGTGGTTGCTGAGATGCTGTATTCTCTTCGTTATTTCCTTTATCATTACTATTATTGTTGGTAGCAGCAGTGATTTGTGTTATACCTTAGTTACTGAACTGTTCTTATCTCAACCTGTGGGAGTTGCATTCTTTTGATTCTCCTCCCCATTCCTCCGGGAGCAGGGGGAGGGCAAGGAAGGGGGGGTTGAGTGAGGGAACGAGCTGCGTGGCTGGGTTTAAACCATGACACAAGGTTTTCTAAGAACTTGTACAATCAGATTGTTTAGTTTTAAGGCTCTTTCTTCAAGAGAAAGCAAAATCTAGTTATTTCATTAATCTGTTTTTATTTAATATTGTTTTCAGTTGTCAGTTTAAACTTTCACATACTGCAAGTGTATATATATATATAAACAGCTCAGATGACAATCAGGACTTTTTTCATGGGATTCAATGTATTTTAACTCTTTTTGTTTCCTTACAAATTTAAGAAGGTGGACTGACATATAGCTGTACTTTAAATTATTCTTTTTTATGTATTTTAAGCAATATGCAAATGTAATGCCTGTTCTTCCTACCTTTTTTCTTCATCCATCTAAAACCCCAACCTTCATATAACTTTGAATTTCTTTAATATCTTTCTATATTTTTTTCCATTAGTGTCAGTTCTGGATGACTTAAGTTTTACAGGCTCTTAACTTTTCTAACTTGGCTGACGTAGTTTCTCAACAGTGACAAACTTGCCGTGCATCAGAAGATATATATATGTTTGGGAAATTTAGTGCCAGCAAACCAATAAAGCCTCTCCAGAGAAAGGCTTGCTGAACATCACACAGGAGCAACACATCAATCAGGTTCTTAATGTAGTCACTTCACTGCTTCCTTCTTTCCCTTCCTTGTTTTTAATTGTTTAAAGAATCAGGACAGAGGAAGTAATTATCTCTGTAAAGTCTTAACTTTGGATGACTCCTTCGCATTCATAACTTTATATTTTGTTTATGCATTATTTTTCAACAGAGTTGCTTTTGTCTACAGGAAGGGAGAGAACATATTGAATTCTTCAAAAAGGATTGTTTTTTCTTCTTTTCAGAAAAAAAATTAAAAATGTTATATAAAAATAATATTTTTTTGTTAAGAAAAAAGTAATTAATTGCAGACACAGTTTATAGCTATGAAAATTGAGGATCTGCCTCAACCCTAAGGTAGGTCGAGGTGAAAGTGTTTAGAAGGATAGAGCTGTCAGTGTATATTTATGCAAAGTTTTTATCACAGCTCATCAAATGGAATCAGGACCTAAAGCTACAGTTTCAGTATTCTGCTGTTTTCAGTCTTTAAAAACCTGACCACAATAATGTACTTGTTTAAATATATGAAAAATTCTTGATAAAAGAGTGGCATGACTTTAAAATCATGTACTTTGTGTTAGAGAAAAAGTACTTGCAGATTCAGGGTATTCTCATCTTTACAGGATGGGACAGAACAGAATTCAAGGCTTGCTGGTAGCAGGAAATGGAAGATACCATTAGTGAATGAAATGTATGTGGCCACCTATATTGTCATACATGGTGATCTGACAGTCTAGGAAAATACTGCTTGCTGACTATCACACAGAACTATGAAAATATCTTTACCCATTCTGGCAGGATTGGGTCAAAGAAGAATGTCCATTCAAGAAGGAATTTGATGGGACTCATCAGAACTGCATTTATATTTCAGCTATATTAGTATAGAATTATAGAAACTTGAAAACCCTGGTTCTCTCTTCCTTTCATTCTTCCAGATGTTCCTCATGCCCTTCACATTCCTGATTCTGTGTGGTCTTGGATGTCACTGGTAAAATAGGAAACTGTTAGATAAACAAAGCCATATATGCAAGAAAGCACTTGACAAAGTGCGTGTGTGGGGAGACTTCTAGAGCTTTCAAAATGAAAGTAATAGTATGTACAGTCAGATTTACACATAATGGACACTAAAAAACCCCCAGTATTCCACAGTAATTGCTAGGTGGCTCCACAGACATTTGTCTTAATAGGACACCTCTCAAAAATGGAGTAGGCAGAGAGGCTATATAAATTCTGGAATGTCTGAAAAGGTTTTATCAATGTTTCAGTATCCTGTTTCAAATTTTTGTGAAAATACTTGGCACTAGGTGTGTTATTTACTAAATATGAACATAACAAACAACGGCAAATTTCTCACCCGGGATTTGGCTAAAACAGCTATGGTACATTTGAATGGGTTCACAATGCTGAGAAGTGAATTCTGAAAACAGTGCACTGTATAGAATGGAAAAGGTAAAGAAATTCATAGTATTGTGGAATATTGTCAAACACTGATATTGTCTTTATTTTCTGTCTTGCTTTGAATGCGGGCCATTTTCTATTTCTGTTTCATCAAATGCAATTTAAGAGTCTACACAGTGTCTGATATCATTTTTTCAACCTGTCATTTCCTCACCTTTGCAAAATACATTTGGTAGGCCATATGATGAATCTGTCATGTTTTTGACATCCCCTCTCTGTAAACAAAACTGAAAGGCAAATTTTAGTACTCTGTTTTGGTTAAAAATTGTGCTGCTTTAGTAACAACATCCTTTGATTAACTACATAAACTTGTTTGAGCAGTACTATATTTGTTTGAATACTACTGTCCCATTCATAGTCATCTATGCATCCTGAGTCTCTACTAAGCATATAATTACATACACAAGTGTGTTAAATCCTCAGTTGAAGTATATTGGGCACTTCAAACTCATATATACATATATAAATTACATAAAGGTTTCATCCAAGCCGTGCAGAACAGGTATAAATTGGTATTGTGCATGCCTGGGAATGCAGGTATAGATGACAATGTCTTGAACAATATGAGCCAATAGATAGCTGGCTCTGTAAGCCCTACCTTGCATGTGACACCTTGCTAGGTAATCCATCCTGCTAAGTCCTCTGAGAAGAGGAATGTAGAAATAAGAAAGATCCAAAGCCATGAGTCAAAAAATAAATACTGGCAGAAACATAAAAGTCCACATTTGGACTTTCAATTGGATTTCATTTTTTTTTTAAACAAGCCTTCAAAATTAAAAGCTAGATCTGCAATGAAAGGTTTGACCTTGTCTCTGCAGCTAATGTGGCTTTGAGCATGCAAAACAGAAAATGTAATTCAAATAGTTCTTGTTATGTCTCAGTTTCCCAACATGTTTGCTCTATTTAGAATTTACCTGAACTATGAGCTTGTCACATAATGACAACATAGTAAAATTACAATGTAACTTAAATTTATATGCTAAGCTAATAAATAAATCAATTAAAAATAATTATCCTTGCAAGTGGTCCGAGGATGAATGTGGTAAGAAAAGGGAGCATCAGGCTCTAGTTAGGGCTAAATTTGCTTTTTATTTTAATAGATGTATTTATGTACACAAGTAGGATAGCAAATATGTTGGGAATAATCAAGTCAGGTATTATTATCTATGCTTTTCTTTTTGAAATACAGAAAGATTTTCTCTGGTTGATAGTTCATGAATCATGATTAATGTTGGAAAGCTTCCTTAAAACCTTAATTCATTTCAGGCTTATATACATACCAAGAAAAATAATTAGCAATATGTTTTACTTTATATAGAATTTTATAAGCGTGCATATTTGCTACTTTAAATACGCTTTTCATGTTTGTGCTTATAAGGCTCAATCCAATAAGAGCAAATAAATCATGTTTATGAAAAATGAAAAGAAGACCCAAACATGTTAACTGATTCAGTAAGATTAAATTTATTTCAACTTTTTATTTTCAACACACTCTTGACAGCAATCAGGGGTTATATGTGTACTGTTATAGTACTAGTTAATGGTAAGAACAGTCAAAGAACTGTTAAAATTAGACAAGGAGAATTAAAAACAGTGTTAAAAGAACCTGGACTTGCTTGTAGCATTAACAAGAAACATGATAGCTTCACTCATCACTGGTACTGTGACCCATTGCCCTGCTATTTGCCATTTCTATATCAATAAAATAACTAGGAGTTGTTCAATTGACTTTATTGGTTATGTTATCACTATATGATGGATGGTGTCCTAAGGAAGTGTAGAGCTTTCCAAGGTATTTAGTTTTTCTCCTGGTTTCCCTTTCTTTTTTACATATAAATACACATACAAAGCACTAAGCATTCACCATATAAGACACAGAAGCAGTCTAAGGAAAAGAGATCAGAACACAGTTCTCCTCTGCAGGTGTCCTGCTTTATTGGGTGGGAAGAAACTGTATTCACATTGCTGTCTATTTCTGGACCAAACAAAATTAGTGAATCTCCTTTTTAAAAAAAAAAGTTAAAAGCTATAATAGGAGAATGGAAATATGTGACTGCTTGAAAAAATGTGGTGCCTTGTGGGGCAGAGATGAAGGCTTGAGGACTTTCATGCTAAGGAGGACATTTTACACAGACCTTGGAGCATCCCTGAACTGTGGAAAAGGCAGAAATGCACAATCACCTCTGTTTTGTTCCACTGTGGTCTTCACTAGAAGAATTTGTGCCCTCTGTGGTTTCTACAGAGATTAGTCCTGGTGTTGGATTAGTCCTATCAGGTTTTGAGGTCCTAATGAGACTTATTAATAACCTTGATGCTGAACTGTTTAGGTCTGTTAAAATGGCAGAAGTCCTTAGTATATATAAAACTAAAGAAGATTTATAGGCAATGTAGGAAAATCTACTGATGAAAAATGACATGGATATAGAATTTCAGTACCCATTTCCTGAGTAAGTAAGAATATATCTGCACATGAGTTTAAGGAGATTATGGTTAGATTCAATAAAACTAGCTCACAATTCTTATATAAACTGTGTAAGGCAATTTTATCAAGAAAGGTTCATTTCTGTGCATGAGCTTTGTTTACTGCCCTGAATGACGTTCTGCATTTATATAACTCTTTCTTAGCTTACTGTTTTTCAAAAAGCAATCGACAGTATCTCTTTTTGATGACAAATCTCATCTAAAAATATTCCAGATAACCTGATCACCCCATTGCAGTTGATGGATACATTTCTACTGGTTTAGTTGCTTTCTACTTCTCTCATCAGCTAACTCTCTAACCATAGCACTTTACTGTCTGTAACATGACAGGTCAGATCTAAGGTCCACTGAGGTTGATAGGCATCTTTCAAATGACTTAAATGGATTGTAAATAAAATTCTGAGTTTACAGTTCATATGAAAGATGACACATAAAAACTAACTTTATTCTTTCATTTTATAGGAAAGGAGCTTCACAATAATAAGTCGCAGAAGTTGATGCTATGATATGCAAGAAATTCAGAATGCAAGTGGGTTTTCTATTTATACATAAAATTGCAGCACTTGGCAGAGGCACACTCAGGTGCTGGAAAATGAAAATAAACTTTTGAAAATTAGGTGATAAAATATGCTGCTCTTGCATAATTGGGTTTCTCATCACTTCATACAAGCACAGGCAATGTTTACCTATGTGATGCTGAAGGATGCAAATATTTGCTCCAGAAACAATAGGCGGGCCTTTAAAGATACTAGTTGAAGCTCTTGAAGTTAGCTGATTAGTGCCTCTGTGCCCATAAAAGTGCAGAGATTAGAAAATAGGCTTGCAAATGTATTCATAATGAGAAAGGGGAAAGGGGTTGTGTTTGGGACATGATTAGCTGGTAATCAGTAAAGAACAAACTGATTATTAGCTCTTCAATTCTTGTCAGTCTTAGGGGATTCTACTCAGTGGCCTAATTAAACTGAGCTTGAAGTCCTCACATCCCCATTCAGTGGCAATTTCATTATAATATTCAGTTCTTTGCATGAGCTTTGCCTTCCCTCTCTTTAATCATATGTTTTGCATTTTTGTAACACCTTCCTTGATTAGTTTCTTTACAGGATTAGCTTCTGATAACTGCATGGCTTATGAAAGCAAATGTCATGAATAAGACAATCCAGATATTAGAATTTATTATCAACACTGGAATTAAAGAAAAAAAAAAAATCAACTAACGTAAACATTTTTAATTAAGATTTTCATCCGATGGAAAACTATTAGCTCTTAAGAAGCTAATCATCTCTGGATGAAGAAATCGGTGCCTTTTTTTTCCTGGAGTGTTTTTTGGTGGGTTTTTTGTTTGTTTTGGTTTTTGTTTTGGTTTTTTGGGTTTGTTTTTTTCTCTTTTTTACTAGATGGCTGTAAATACTAAGTTGTTTGGTTGTCTCCAAGAAGACAGTCACAAAGCTGAACTCAAGATCTCATCACTGCAGCCCAGCTGAAGGACCATGTGGTGCAGAAGACAAGCTTCAGTATAATTGGCTTATTACTTTTCAAGCAGAGACACATATACAAAGTACTTTATAAAGAAAGATAGATAAGTTAGTTTGGTTTTGGACTATTCTGAATATTTACCCGTTGCTAGAGCTTTATTGATATTTAAGAGACAATATGGGGGGTTTTTTTCCTCAATCATTTTGTGTTTCTCTCCCGTCCATACTTTGTTGATGGAAACTGGAAATTAAACAGAAAACTATGATAAGGAATTAAAATTTTCAGATGTACATTTAATCATGCCAGATGAATGAAATATTGGGAACTTTAAGAAAGGACTTGTACTCTACTTCTTACTTGAATATTGCGAACCTTTTGATGCAAACCAAATATATACTGGTGTATTTTGATTTGTGTAAGTACAGCTACTCCCAATTCTCATTCTCTCTCTCTCTCTCTTTTTTTTTTTTTTTTGTGAAATAAGTAAC